>JASKGM010010847.1:0-37480 GCA_034509205.1 Ceratonia siliqua
TGATAATTTTGTTATAACCACAATAAATAAAATGTTATAACTAAAAAAATATGAACAATGTTTAGCACCATATAAGAATATGGTATCCATGAAATACTCTTGTAAAAAATTTGATACTATATTAGTCATTAATGAATAATTTTCCAAAATAGCAAGGAACCTTATCATCATTCAAACTAAAAAATACAGATAAAGGTGGATTTTATTTTCCTAATTCATTTGTAATATAATTTTGCTTCAAGGATTCATGAGATTGATACATGCATATTTTACTCATAAGCACAGTAAATTGTTTTTATAGTAGTTATGATTTTTGGATTAATTTAAATATAGCTCAACTAATATATTTTTTAATTTGATCAAAAATAGGTTATTTATATTGAAATTATTAAAAAATATCTATAATCTAAATTTAACGAATTGATCAAAATAAAATTTAAACATACCAAAGTCTTTGAGATTTATTTATTTTTCATGGGAAACAAACACATTAGTTAATGACCCTTCCTCTCAATTAACTTATAAATTGGAGAAATTTATATATATATATATATATTGCATTTTATTATTTGTATAATTATAATAAATACAAGTAATATATAAAGTTCAAATGAGGTAAAATTACCAATGTATTATATAAGGTAAGAGAAACCTATTTATCTTATTTAAAATTTATACAATTTGTATTTTATTAAATATTACATAAATAACAATGTTATCAATGCTTAACCTTATACATTTTAATGTACACTAGTCGTAAAAACAGTGCCTTGTAAGGAAATTTATTAAAATATTAATATAGAATATTTTATTAATTTATATAACAATAATATTATTTTATTTTTATTAACAAATGTCAAAAATCACATAACGACTTAAATATATGAAACATTTGTCAATGTTAAAAATATATGACCATAAAAATTCTGAAATAAAGAGAGATAATTATTGCTCAATTAATTTTAAAATAAAAAAGAAAAATAAAGAGGGCATCCACTGAACAAAAATTCAACTCATAATTTTTACATGGAGCTAAGCAGATAATTAAAAAAATAGGAACTTTGATAAGATTTATTTAAAATTTTTGGAAAATAAATAAACATATAATAGAAGAAAGAAAATCATCAGCACATGTAACTAAACAATAATTGAAGAAGGAAAAAAAATAAAAACAAAAGATAAAAAAACAAGATAACTAAAGAAATAATAAAGAGAGTGTCCACTTCATACAACTTTTTACATAATATTAACTTTTACAAGTAACTAAACAATAATTGAAGACAACAAAATAGAAATAAAAGATAACTAAGGATATAACTAAAGAGACAATTAAAGTTCAATTAATTAGAAAAGAATGAAAATATATATCTACTTGATGTAATTTGTTCATATATCGCCAAGTACAAATTTATTGATGTGTTTGGTGATCATTTAGTATATAATTACAATTGATATTTCATCAATGTCTTCTTTGTACTCTTTTTTTATACTTTAATATCGTACTTCAATTCTCATTTCTTATTTATTTTTTAATTAAATTTCTTAACTTACTTTAAATCACCAAAATACAATGAATATTTATAGGAAGATGTAGTTACATGAATTATTAATTAATATATAACACATGAATCACATTAAATACATGAATTATTATATTACGTATCTAAATATTAAACTTTAATATTTAGAAAATATCAAAATACCAATTTGACAATTTAAAAGGTTTATATAGAAATATACTAAAATTATTAATCAATATATTATACATGAATTACACTAATTTAGATAAATTATCATATTCTAAGTACACATATCAAGCATTAAACTTTAACATATAAAAAATATTAAATTAAAATATAATTAATACAAAATACATTAATCACATTAATTAAGATATATGAATTATTTTATTTTAGATACATAATTAAACATTAACTTTCAACATCTAAAAAATATTAAATTACTATATTTTAAATAACTTATATAAAACTATATAAAATACTAATTTATTATTTGTTAATTAATAATAATTTTTCATGCAACTAATAGATATATATAAGTTTTGTACTGTTATTAGACTGAACAGAAAATTAGAATACTATAATTTTTTGGATTCTATTATCTTATCGTCACTATCCGGTAACGATAGAAAATATTATTGATCTCTCACTTTTTATTTTTATCTTAATTTTTTAATTTTTTGATATTAATTAATTAATTTTTATATCATATGTTTTTTAAAAATTATTTTACTTATAAATAAATAATATTAAAAAAATTATAAATAAATAGTATAAGAAAATGTAAAATTTTTTTAAAATTTTAAAAAATATATATAATATAAAAATAATTAATTAATTTTAATAAATAAAAATAAAATAAAGAAGTTACCTACCGTCACACTGTGACCGTAGGCGAATGTTCTCCATTTTTGTTACGACTATAGATTTCAATTTAGAAGTATCCATTATTTGCATGCGCAACACACTTTTTCTTATAATTGAAGTGTTACGAAAGTCTATCAAACTTTATATAAAGATGGCAATGCTACAATTGATTTTAATTTGATTTGAACGTTTATAAAAATATGGATGCTACAGTATATGAATATTTGAAACTATAATAATTAAAATTATCAAATAATTTATACAAAATTAATATTCTATAAAAATAAAAACTTCTTATTTAAATATTTAATTTTCTTAATTTTATTAATTAAATATGATATATTAATAATTTAAAGAAACCATAGGTGTTACATACATCACTTACTTAATACACTATTATTTTTATTTTGATATTTTTGATATTATAAAATATTAATTTCTTTATTTAATATATTAGTAAATAAAATATTAGGTGACATTTAAAATATTAAAATAAAATAGAACCATTTTAGATGAGTTACGAGGATTTTTTTAATTTAATTGATTTACATATTTTTATCAATATTTAATTATTAAAATTTTATAATTTTATTCAAGAATCGTTTCCCAATAAAAACAAACGTTCAGACCGTTTTTGTGCAAGGATTCGGAAAGGACTCGTCATCAGTTGTGTCTCGGACGCGGCAAAGGTTCTTCGCTCGTTTTTGCTGAGAGGCGAGTCAGGAAAAAAGCTCCAGAGCTTTTCAGAAATCCATTCTTCATATACAAACCAATCTCTTTCTTGTTCATTTTTCTCAAATTGATCGAATTGACGAATCAACAAACACAATGTCGAGTCCCAGACTAGTTCCTGTACCTTCACAGATATCAAATCGTCAAGAGTCATGGGACTCCATGCTTCCAGGTCCACCAAACCGCAACAATTTTGGATCAGCTGACTTTAGCGCCCATGGCCTACTCGCATTCCCTTCCGGCAGCTCCCTCGCTATCATTGACCCTCGTTCGATGCAGCTTCTCTCCTCTTTCCCCATTCCTCCCCCTTCTTCTGCCTCATCTTCCAACACCTCATCTCTTTCCGCTTTTGTTACCTCCGTCCGGTGGGCCCCTCTCACTCTAAGTCGCGACCTTCTATCCACCGAGCCTTCCTCCTCCCACCTCTTCCTTGCCGCCGGCGATCACCAAGGGCGCATTGGTTTACTCGATTTCCGTCTCAAATCTGCTGTCCTGTGGTTTGAAACAGATTCCAAACTTGGAATCCAAGACCTTTGTTGGGTCCAAGCTCGACCCGACTTTTATCTACTTGCAGCCATTAATGGGCCGTCCACTCTTTCTCTTTATAACACAACTAATGGCCGGTGTGTTTGGAAGTACGACGCATCCCCTGAATTTTTCTCCTGCATTCGCCGCGACCCTTTTGATTCTCGACACATCTGCGCAATTGGGCTTAAAGGTTTCCTCTTATCCGTCACGGTTCAGGGTGAAAATGAAGACGACATTATGATCAAGGACTTTCAAATTCGGATTGGCTCTAGCGAATTGCAGAAACTGGAGAGAGATGTAGCTGGTGGGTCGACGTCGCCTGCATCGGCGGTGTTTCCCCTCTATGCGACGAGGTTTGCCTTTTCCCCGCTGTGGAGACACATTTTATTCGTCACTTTTCCGAGGGAGTTGGTTGTGTTTGATTTCAAGTACCAGACCATACTTTTTGCCACTACATTGCCTCGTGGTTGCAGCAAGTTTCTTGACATATTGCCTGATCTAAATAACGATTGGCTTTACTGTGCTCATCTTGATGGCAGGCTCAGTGTCTGGCAAAGAAAACAGTAAGTGATTAGTGTCTTAAATTATTGATATTATGATATATTTCTTCTTGATCATACTGTGAAGTTGAATATGTCATAGACTAGTTTATCCCTGTGCATACATTGTCAAAAATACAGTATATGATAACTTTTTGGGATGTAAAAGAGTAACATAAAGATGCTTTAACGATTATATAGTCATTAGGCAACATCAATGGATATAAAACGGAGAAGCTTTCTTTACATGCTGAGCTTATCAAAAGACTCCTATTACTTTTTTTTTTTTTAACTTGCCTTTATTCCGTGGGGATGAGCATTCCTATATTTAGTATGAAAAAAGTCATGGAATGGAATCGTCATTCCAAGCCTTGATTCCGCAGAGACAAGAATCACCATTCCCTCTTAGAGGGTTGCCATGCCATTACTGACAAAACCAAACACCACAATAGGAATGGTCCTTCCATTGCAATTCAATCCATTCCCATACCAATTCTAATTCTACAAAAATTGATTACATGTATCAAATATGCTCTAAGGATAGTTAGCATAATAAAGAACAAAAGTCCAGGGGAAAGGTATCCGTGCATCCTAAAAGCTCAATTAACGAAGAATGTATTATGGAATTTATAAGATGAATTGTCCATTGTGTTAGCTGCCATATCAAGACTAGAATATAATGAGTAATATTAGGGAGCGCCTAGGATCCGTTTGGGTGGATAGAACAGGCTCGAGTGAAAGAAATATAATAGTCATAAGGAACTGGAATGAAATCGATGACAATGATGATCTTTTCTTCATTTGGATGCTTTACTTTAAGGAAATGAAAGAATTAATATATGCTTATTCAGAAACACAATATAATGACAAGGAAAGGAAAGGAAAATATTCTTGTAGAATTTTACCATTGTAACAGTTTTCAACCTTTTTACCCCCTAATATTTATGTGTAAAATTGGAAGTTCATAAAAATTGATAAAAAAATCTTTCCAATCCCACCCCTTTCCGTCCACTTTTGGAGGGGAAAAAAAGGACAAAATGTTTTCCTAGGGTTTACATCAATTTTATTTCTTGCATCCAAATAAAGGATTGAATAGTTCCTTCCTTTATTTTCCACTCCATTCCTCTCCATTATATCCAAAAAAAATAGCTATTAAAGTTGAAGGGAATGCTAGAAGGACTTAACAATTCTCATGCATTGGCTGGAGAGGACTAGTTACTTGCTACTTGCTATCTCAGTTTCAGTGCGTTAAGGAGAGTTCTCTAGACTAAAGAGTAAATGTTAATTCAAGCCTTTACTTTTTCAGCCATCTTTAATCTGTGGGAAAATTGGTTCGAGTCATTGTAACTGCAGTACAAAATTGATTTTTCCCTTTGAAGTCTTATTATGTTTTCCTTCAATCCCAGAGTCTGGCAATCCTATACATTCTTGGTATGAGCTACTCACACAGTCTGATTAATTACAAATACCTTCTGCCATTGTGCCTGTTTGGAATTATTTACTTGTTCATAACTTCATAAGTATACTTCACTTTTTGTTTTTTTTAAAGAAACAATGAAACAATTCCTTGGCATATTTCATTTCATTGTCCAAATTTTAACTGTCAATGCCTCTGCAGTTAGACAATTGTTCACTGGATGCATGCCTGATTCGGGGAGTGGGTTAGATACTTAGATGCGCTTGAAATGGTTGCAATTTTATGCTGATGTTAGCCTTCCGTAAAGACTTGGAGTGACAAAAATATTGTTAATTATCATTTGGTTCATCGTGATACCCTTCTAAGGATTTGAATGCTGGAATAAGAGTCATTAGTAATTTTCATCGTGGTACTCTTAGAAGATGCTGGCGTATGAAGTGAGGCTGTCCTTACTTTGAAGCTATTTCCCCTATTGTCTGTCCCTCCCAACAAGTAAACCACTTTTAAGTGAGGTGGTAAAACGGTCAAGGAAATATGATGGCCTTCAATTAATTGTCAAGGAGATGAATAAGAAAAAGGATCTTATAATTCTATTATTTTTCTACTAAGAAGTCTGTTCTCTTTAACTTTTCTAGTAGGTCATAGTCATTAATGTAGTACTAGTTATGGTACAAACCATCAGCATTTGCTTGTCTATAATCAACTCCTATTAAAATGTGTATTTGTGTGTTTTGAGCTATTTTAGTAGCCATTAAAAATATGACACATCATACATGAACCTAATAAATCTTCTGCTATTCTGCTTATATGAATGAAATATAGATAACTAACAGAACATGAGTTATCTCTCTTCATTTTCTTATATTAGCGGTTTTGCTAATTTAACTGCTAACATTTTTCTGTTATTGAGAATTATTATTATCTGCATATACAGTGGGGAACAGGTACACATCATGAGCTCAATGGAAGAGTTGATGCCTTCAGTTAGTACCTCTGTCCCTTCTCCTTCAGTGCTCGCTGTCCTTTTATGCCAATCAGATTCCACACTTCAGAACATTAGCAGGAATTGTTCTGATGTATCTAGTTCTTTCCTTGCCGAGGATTTTGACAATCCTTTTGATTTTTGTGATGAATCCATCATTGTTTCTAAGACACATTTGATCTCCATTTCTGATGATGGAAAACTGTGGAACTGGCTCTTAACTGCTGAAGGGCATGCAGAAACTCAAAAGGCTGAGAAGAAGTTGGGTTTGGTCAGTGATTGTAATACTCTATCATTTACTGAGACCAAAGCTAACACCATCGTATCTTCCACCGGTGGTCTGAAAGTAGAAATAGGCAGGCAACAGGAGCATCTCAATGATAGTAGAAGCTGCCTGTCAAGGTCAACCTTCAACCGGGAAAATGTGTTAATAAAAGTAAGTCACTTAGAGACTTGGTTTATATCCCACACAGACCCATCAAATGGCCAACTCAAAGTACAAGATATAGAGAGCACAACCTTTAACTCTATTTATCTTTATATTAATGTTAAAATTCCAGCATTGCTATCATTTCATAACATTTTCCACTCTTTAGTCCTCAAAAGCACGTAGACAGAGTGCCACAGTAGAATGAAACTCTTTCTTCATATTTAGTTACAAGTTCATTTTATTTACGACAGTTCCCTGTCTTAGAGCCTGTTTGACCTAGCCGTGGAAGAGGAAAAAGCTGTTTTTTTTTCTTTTCTACAAGTACTTTTTTAATTTTTTACATGTATTTGGCCAAGACATAAAACTGTTTTTAAATGACAGCAGAATCTATTTTTCTACTGTGAGAAAGAAGCAACAAATTGGAGCTTCTGCTTTAAAGCAAAGTCAGAATAAGAAATTAAACATTTTAAAGACAAAAACATCCTTACTCAAAATAAAAAAATTACAAAAAATCTTCCAACCTTATATTTCTATTAGTATCAAACCTCTTTCTTATTCATGATTAGGACACTTGCATTTGTTTATCAAAATCTTAGATATTTGTAAAGATTATGAATTGTTTTATGTTTCATATGACTAAAATAATAAGATTTCTGGGTTGAAAGGCTAAGCTTGAAGGTTTCATGGTGAAACCACCATTAATAGAGGTTCAAGCTTGAAACTCTTTTATGAAAATACCAAAATTTTTATCTTCTTGATCAATTTTTTTTTAGGTTATTAAATATTTATAAATGATATTAAATATTAGGATATTATTTTATTAGAAATGATTAAAAACTAAAAAAAAAATTTGCTGCATAACGTCCTCCATGGATGCCACTCAACAGGAGAAGAAGGGGAGGAGGGCTGAACCACCCCCCACTAATGCAGGTTTTAATCTTTTTTAAAGTTAATATTAAAATATTTGATTATGAAAGAATTATATTTAAATTTTATAAAAATTATGTAGTATTACTAAATTTTTAATTAAAAAATATTATATTTTTAATAAATTTATTTAATAAAAAAAATTTAATCATGAATTGTAAAGTATTTTTAAAAAAGCCTTTTTAGTAATTTAACTGTAAAAAACACTTTTTTGAAAGAGAGGATAAGTACTAATAAAATTGTTAAAAGTGCTAGTCAAATGATTGGTCAAACACTAAACTGCTTCTTTGTTACTACAATTTTTGCAAACTGATTTTCAAAAAATAAAAAATTTTGCACTAGGTCCAAACAGGCACTTAATGTACTTGGCCAATTTTTGCTTCCTTCTGCGTCACATACTCCACCATTTTTCTTGACTAGGAGGAAAGGGACATGACCTCCCTAAGTTCTCTTTGGGGTGGTGGTGGGGGGAATAGTAGGCAAGGTAGCCCATTTTCCCTTTTTATGAAACTTTAGGATGTTAATAGATATTGGACACTAATGGGAAAATGACACATAAATGACAGAAGTTCAAACTAAGTAACATTTGGTCGAAACACATGGTTGAGGCTATTGCCATGAAATCAGTTAATAATGGTGCAGCACCTTGAAATTAGTGACTGATTCAAAAGCAATCAACTTCTGCATTTCAAGTGGGACATAGTACAACTATGAACTCTTGCCGCTCTGTTAATGCATATGTATGTCTAAACACTTGTTCACCCATACATGCAAGTATTATGGTGCAGCCTGCATTGTTGGTTATTTTGGTCCTATGTATGTAAATATACAAACAAGTCCTGAATAGCCATTCCTTCCCAATCTACTCTGCCTTTTTTTCCAAGATAACAAAGAAGCTAATTAATGATGCAAAAAATATAATAATGTCAAATTTGTAATTGAACTATTTTCATTATTTTCCTGCACAGAAATGAATATCAGTTGGGTTTAATGGACCCTCTTTTTCTAGGGGCAGAAAGTAAGATCACACATTCCAAACTCACAGGATCAAAATTCTTATGTGTTTGCCTTATGATCTACCTGATAATCTGATCCTGGTTTTCCAATCCTGCAAAGTAGCACCGATATAGATTTCTTGTTTTGGTTACTTACATCTGAAAATTGAGTAATATCTGCTAAAAAATTTACCTATTCCTTCTGATGCAGATTAGCTTAGTTGGACAGCTTCAGCTTCTTTCTTCCACAGTGACTATGCTGGCAGTACCAACCCCTTCACTGACAGCTAGTTTGGCCCGTGAGTTTATCTTATCATTAATTTACATATTTGTTCAAATCTAGTATTACACTTTTATAGAGTTTTTCATGCATACAATGCTTTCTATGTTGATTAATGAGATGATCTAATGTGAAGGTGGAGGAAACAATCCTGCAGTAGCTGTTCCTTTGGTTGCTTTGGGAACACAGAATGGGACAGTAGATGTAATCGATGTTGCTGCCAATGCTGTTGCATTAAGTTTATCTCTACATAATGGTATTGTTAGGGGACTACGATGGTTGGGAAATTCTAGACTGGTTTCATTTTCTTATACTCAGGTATATTATAATCGATTTTGTTACTTCAGTGTGGATAAATTATTTCTGTTATTTCCCTGCAGAGTTCTTTCTTGCCATTGTTGATTTCATGTTGAAATTATTATTTTTATTGTCTGTCTGCATGACAAGGGTTATGATTTTTGCATATTATTCAATCCTTAATTCATAATAGTTTTATACTCTCTTTAGGCATTTTTTTTTATCATTGTTCAATTGATGTGTTGAGCACTGAAAATTTTTGGACTCAGGTTAATGAAAAAACTGGAGGATATAATAACAAGCTAGTTGTGACCTGCCTTCGCAGCGGCCTTAACAAGACATTCCGAGTTTTGCAAAAGCCAGAACATGTACCCATGAGAGCTTTAAGAGCATCTTCGTCTGGAAGGTGAATCTCAAACCTATATTTTTTTTCATTATTTATCAATTAAGTTTCTGAATGAATTTGGTTGTGCATTTTTCTATTTCTCTTTTTATACTTTTTTATACAGAACTTGATGCCGCTATAATGAGTTCTAAGAAACCTTAGGCTGTGGAGATATGTGATCCTCCAAATATTCTGAAACTTGATGCCGAAGGAAACAAGAATTTTTATTTTGGTGTAATATGGCAGAATTTTCCTTCCAAGTTGATCAGACTTTGTGCTAAAATTTCCATTTTTTCTCACTGATGCTTCACTTCCATTTTACATTCTTGGTTTTCAATAGTTTGATATCCACAAAATTTCAGGTACCTTCTCATTTTGTTTCGTGATGCACCAGTGGAAATTTGGGCAATGACTAAAAATCCCATCATGGTAAGTTTGCCAATGTGCAATTGACACTCATTCCCCCTTCCTCTTGAGTGCCTCTGGTTGTTGGTGTCTTTGGTTAGTGTCTAATGTGATAACTAGCTTAAGTGAAATTACTTGTATAGGATTTGGGAAATACTCTAATCTTGCTGCTTTATAATATTGAAATTTCCTTTCTTATAAGTGCTATAATTACTCAAATGTAAAAGTTTTGTTTCTCTGTTATTCTCTTGAAGCCTTTGATGAGAAAAGAGATGAAATCCTTGCAATCATATAATGCATATAATTATATAGTTAAGTTGTAAATTATTTGTTCTCCTGTTTTTGTGGGCTTTAAAACAAATGATTTTAAGGTATTTTTATGTGAGCTATTTTAAGAGGTATTAAGGATTAAGGAAAGTGTTGTAGGTTAAGAAAAGAGTTCCTTATACTGCACCCTGTTAAGAGGTATTAAGAATTTAGGAATGTCTTATGGGTTTAAGAAAATAGTTACTTGTACTACACCCAAGTAAAGGGTATAAGTGTTTTTGTATGGTCACAATATTAGTAGATATAGAGGTTGAGGAGTCAACTCTATACACACCGTCATTGAGCCTTTCAATTACATATTTTGTTTGGTCCCGCTCTTTTAACTTTTGCTTTCCCTATTTTCTCAACATGGTATCAAAGCACAGGTATCACCGACCTTGAATCCTAACCCCAGCTTCCACAAAAAAACAAAAATTGAATTGAGTTTTGTTTTGTTTGATCATATATTTCACAGAGGTTTGTCATTCTTTTATGGGATTTCAAAATGTGAAGGTACTGTTTTCTTTTATGGAATTGTTGATGTGGAGTTCTACTATGGCAATTGTGGTAGTTTGGTATTATGGGAAAGCATTTTAGTTTGGTTTTGCTGTCAAGGAAGCTGAAGAGTGTTTAAAGACCTATCAATTATTGTAGGATAAGTGTTACAAAGTAAGAGGGAGTGTTACAAGATTATCTCTTAATATAATCCTAGTTATCTCTTAGGATTATCCTCTAGTTTTGTTTTGAAGATAGGAGAATTATTTATATTCAGATTATTTTGTAATTCATCTTATACTCTAGGAGTTTTGCTTGTAGTTAAACTCTGAAAAAGTGTGTTTCTCTTCATCCCTTAAATTCTGCCAATTGTACCTTTTCTTTAACCCGAAAATTCAACACAGTCAAAGCTCTTGGTGCGACTTGGGGAGTCATAAGAAGTGGAGATTATGAGAGTTGCGTATTGAAGACTTTGGCACAAGTAAGGAAGTTGTTTTTTGTTTGGTGCTCTGGTGTGCAACCCAAGTAATGGAGACAATTTGGGAGAAGGTCAAGGAGGCTACTCATGAAAAGTAGGTCAAAAACTTCTAGGAGCTGTGTCATTGTGTTAGACAATGTGGCCGAGGAAAGCAATTGGGAGAATGTTGAAGGGTCTGCTTATGGGAAGTAGGTTGAAGAATTTTAGGAGTTGTTTGTTTGAAAAGAACGTCATCAAGGGGAGCATTGCTTAAGTTCTTGAGTTGATGATTGAGTTCATTTATTTGAGTTGGTTATTATTCTTTGTTTTTCTCTTCAATTGGGTTTGATTTGTAACAAGTTGCAAGTATTATAAGTTTTAGCTCGAGGGGGAGGGTTAAGAAGTTTTATGGATTTAGAAAAATGTGTTAGGTTAAGAAAAGAGTTACTTGTTGTACACCTTATTAAGATGTGATAAGGATTTAAAAGTATTAGGATTGGAAAGTCTTGTAGGTTAAGAAATTAGTTACTTGTAGTGCACCTGCAGTAAAGGGTGTAAATGTCTTTGTGTGGTCATAATATTAGTATAAATAAAGGTTGAAGGGTCAGTTTTATATACACTGTCATTGAGTCTTTCAATTACATATTTTGTTTGGTCCCTCCATTTACTCCCTAACTTTTGCTTTCCCTATTGTCTCAGCAAGCTATAATTTCTTGTATCCTTAAAAATGAAAAGGAATCATCATTGTCCTGTATATCAGCATTGCAATTGAATGCTGGATCCTTTTTGGTAAACGCAGTCATTACTCAGACCCAATTCTATTCTTTGCTCCAAAAGCTTCCTTCCTGATTGCCAGTAGGACTTGGTTAATCCTGAATCTAATTTCTTAATTAATGATTGACGTTTGTGCTGCAATTAATTAATTAATTTTTTATTTTGAAAACCCTACTTTTCAGTGTGTTCTGCATTTTTTTCATTAAGTGGGTTACTTTTAGTGTATGCTTTTTATTTGTTATAAATTCTGGTTGATAATATCTGGTATTTCACTGGGATATTTATAATGCTTTGTATCTCTATGTAGCTTAGATCATTAGCTCTTCCATTTACGGTATTGGAATGGACTCTTCCAACAGTTCCACGTCCTCCTCAAAATGCAGTTCCTAGGCAATCATCACTATCTTCTAAGGAGCAAACATCTGGGGCAGCAGATGAGTCTACTCCAACAAAAGTTTCCACATCAGATTCAAGTAAGTAGTTTTCTTGAAGTTCTTACATGTTATTAGGACATTAGCTAGTCTAGGTTCTAGAATCAATGGTTCCTTTCTTCTTTGTTTAAGATCAAAAATACCATATGATTAAAGTTAATATCTCTAAGCAGAGGGTTCAAGCACAGAGGTATCACATGATGAAACTTCTGAAAGTTTTGCATTTGCTCTAATGAATGGGGCGCTTGGAGTTTTTGAAGTTCATGGTCGAAGAATTAGAGATTTCAGGTGTTAACTTTTTCCATTAAGAAAAGAGGCACTGTTGTACCTATGCTGTTTTTCATGATATATGGACTGTTGCATTTATATTGGTCATGTTTTTAATCCTTGTCTAGGCAGGCATTTGTTTAGTTCAGTTTCAGTAGTAAAAATGTAATCAAATTAGTTTTAACTGATCTCTTTTTCTTTCCCCCTGTATTTAAAAAGACATAAACATGGTTCTCAGCAAGAAGGGGGTGAGGTTGTGGGGGCAAAAAGTCATATATTTAAACCACAATCACATGCGACATGCCTCACCCTTTTTCCTTTAGGGGAAGGAGGGTTCATGAGACCTAAAGCTCATCTGCATTATTTGATTATCTTTGGTGTCTTCTTTCTTTTCTTTTTTTAATGATTAAAGATTCATTTCAATTGAAGGAGGATGCATAGCTTAGCTTAAGTACACAAAATGCATACAAAATGGCTCAAGGCCTCAAGTAGAGATATATAAACACAAAATATGATGAAGACTAAAACTCAAGTGATTCAACTCTAATAAAAGGATATGCTTTGGAAAGAAGAAAAGAAACCCAGGAGAAGAGATTATGGTTTAAACTCTTCTTTCTACTCTGGAGTTGCTTCCTGAATTGCAAAAGCTAATATTAGGGCCCAGTGGACAACCCCTGCAATTGAGGTCTCTTTTTGAGTCATAGGCATAAAGCACCTCAACACTAAACTGATGTAGAACGGATTAGGGTAAACAAACGTCAGCAGGTTTAACTTATTCCCAAAAGTTAGCTCATAAGTGCAAGGTTTACCCGGCCCTTATATCCATTCTAACCAAGCCCTATTTAGACGATGTGGGACTTATCTGCAGCGCTTACTAGTCACGACAAACATCTTAATCAGGGGTTTCCTCTTGCTCCTGCATCATAAACAGAAAGAAGACCTAAACCCAAAGCATCCTCATTAATTGAAGAAGTAACAATTCTCTACATTATTGGTTAAGGGACATGCTTTGTTTGTCTATTTGAGAATAGCAGTCCCAAGATAATCTTCATGCTGATAGTGAGGATGATAGTATTCAAGGTTTTCTCATTTGTATGCATGATATGGTTGAATATGAACCAGAAGTATACTTATGAGTTCACAATTGTGTACTCTTGCCACAAAGTTAACATCATAAGGTTATTTCTCTACTGGTGATTTTATACATTGCAGATGTTGAAATTCCTTCTTGCTTTATCTAAAAAAGTTAGTATTTACTTGTCTACAGACCAAAATGGCCTTCTTCTTCCTTTGTATCATCAGATGGATTAACCACTGCTATGGCCTACCGTTTGCCTCATGTGGTATACATCATATCTTTAGAATTGGTTCAATATGTAGGTCATCTTAATTTGCTCCAAATTGAATGATGGTTGTGACTAAGTTAGTAACTCAGGTCATGGGGGACAGGATAGGGAACATACGATGGTGGGATGTGACAACTGGACATTCTTCCTCATTCAATACTCATAGGGAAGGAATCCTGCGTATCAAATTCTCACCTTTTGTACCAGGGGATCGTAGCCGGGGGCGTGTTGCTGTTCTCTTTTATGATAATACCTTTTCTGTATTTGATTTGGTAAGCATAAAAAATGGCTTTTCCTGGGTCATATGTGTACTTTCTTTGTTATTTTATTTTATGGTTTGTATAAATATTTTTGTACTGCTTGTGTTAAAGGTTTTCATAACTTTGTTCATTTTATAATAAATCCTGGTTATTACTAGAGATTGAAGACTTTACAGAAGGAAGTTTGATTCGTAATTCACTTCATATTTATCTAAAGCTTTTTTTTGAAATGATTAATTATATTAAGTTCGTCTTAATCTCTTATTTCCCTAATTTTCTTTTGAGCTTCTATCTAGGGAGTCTTTTATGTCTCTTACATATATGACATATGCCCCATTTGGCTGGTTGCGGATTGTAATAGTTTTCATGTAAAAGAAACTCAGGCTTGTCATTGAATCATATAAGGTTGCCACTTCTCATCTCTTTTATTAGATGGCTTCTCTACCTATTTGGCATAGGCAGAAAAAGAAAAGTAGGAACAAAGTATTTATTACTTTGTTAAATATGCTAACAAAAGTATATAAGCTCTTATATATATCTATCTTTCTTTGATCATAATTCTGAACATGTTTTTTGCAGGATTCACAAGACCCCTTAGCAAATTCATTTTTGCAGCCCCAATTTCCTGGAACCCTTGTTTTGGAACTTGATTGGTTGCCCTTGAGAACTGATAAGAATGACCCGCTGGTATTGTGCATTGCTGGAGCTGATAGTAGCTTTCGCCTTATTGAAATTAATGTGTAAGTGCCAAGTCTCTCTGAAGTGACGAGCTTTCTCACTCCATTGTCATGATATGGTTGGTAGTCTAGAATCTAGATGATGTTGTTAAGGCTTGGACTGGACTGGGTAAAGGGAAGGATTTTTAGCAATTATAGGGGTAAAAAAAAAGATCTTAGCCACTAGAATGTTTGGATGAAAATAAGGGTCTAGCATAAATGGCATGTCACGCCACTCTAAATAGAGGGTGGAAGCAGTTGGGAAAGCAATTTTATTGGATATGCAATTGTGAGCTAACCTTCTCAAGCCTGAAATATTTGTTTAAACATAGTCAAGTAAAGAACATTAGAAAGTCTGAACTGGCGTGCATCTTAATTTGCTGTACTGTGATGATATAATTTTTTATGGCATAAAATTTGAATTATTGTGTGGACTATGTATTTCAGCTTAACACGGTGCAACATCAATAGATGTTTATTGCATGTGTCTAACCCTTTAGAGATTTAGTATTGTCTTCAAGGTGGTTGAAACAGTGAATGCTTATTATCTAGATTACACATTGCTGATACTAGTTGTCCCAATATTAGAGGTATCTTTTTTTCAATAATCAATGCTTCCCAAGTTACTCTAGTTTTTAAAGTGAACTTTCTTTGTGATCAGTAACATGCTCTTGTTTTCATGCAGAAATGATAAACGACTTGGTTATGCACCCCAGCTCAGAACTATGAAGGAAAGATTCCGGCCAATGCCTTTGTGTTGTCCCATACTACTTCCTATACCACATGCCCTGGTAGTATGCCAGCTTTAAATTTACTGATTTTACTGAAGGGGTACATATCATATTTTCCTGTAATTGTTTACTATTCCAAAAGTTATCGTAGTCACAATGCTAACTTTAGTTATGGTGTGCACTAATGGATGTAAGAAACAACATAGAAATGTAAGGAATGGAATGGAAATGATTTTTTAGAGTATGATCATTCTTGTCCCTTTGTAATTAGTTGTGATACAATAAAAGAATATGTATTTTCTTTTTATCTTCAACAAGCCTTTTAACTAAGAATCAAAATTAATATTGAATGTTCCTCATGCTTTTATTCTAAATTATGATTCAGTCTTAGGCTTCATTCTCTAAGCTAGCCTGACTATAATGCACTTTTATCTGCATAAGTCTGCAGTCTGCCAAATTGGTTTTTTTTTCCCTTTATTGAAAATTTTGTATAAAATTCATTAATCTTGAATATAATATGGTTATAAACTTATAATTGCTTATGTCTGAGCTCCATATTATTTAATTATTTTTTGATGGACTGGCTAGGCAGTTTTAGGCTTTAAATTTAAGCCAGTCTCTCGTGTTGAGCTCTGTTGTACTTATGCCTTTGTGTTGGCTCATAATGAAAGCCAAGTCTAAACCATTAAAGCCTCTAAAGGTGTCTTTTTTATTTATTCAAATATTCAGATACAATGGAACTTTTCCTGCCTTTTAGTTTTGGAATGGCTTCTCCTTTTACTAAGAATTGGATCCCACTCAATGAATGCAACATGTGCCCATTAAAAGGAAATATAACTATGCTCCCTACTTTCTGCATGCCAAATGTGACATGAAATTATTATAAGGTTCAAAAACTTGTTTGGATATGGCAAAAACCTTTTCTGAACGAAAAACATTATCTATAAAATAATATCCTCTTTGTATATATTTTTTAAATGTTTTCTTTTTATGAAATTTATGTATGATCCATTTTCTAGATTACAATGCCCAATTAGATGGCTTATGGCTTAAATTTTCATTGAGGCCTCTTCACAATCAGACTTAATTTCAGCCTCCAAGTTACTAACTTGCTCTTGCATCCTCATCATGCATTCATGTTGGCATGTGACAGTTTTGAAGGAACTAATAGAAACCTTTTGGCCAATGTGTCAAAACAGAGAAGGGAAGAAACAATCTAAAACAGAAGAGCTGGGCTTCCTTAATACACAAAATTGGAGGGGTTTTCTTCTTTAAGTTGCATTAGTGATATAGTCACACTGTCATGTAAAGTTAAATTTCTTAAATAGGATATTTTCCCTTTAGAAATTTAGTGTATGTTCTCCAACATTTGTCTTCTGAAATTTGTATAAAATAAGGACACTCAGAAGATTTAACAAAGAAAAAAACATGAAATGAGAGTGAGAGAGAGAGAGAGAACTTCTACTTCAAAAGATTAATTGGCTTTTGTAGTCATCATTAACCATAAAACGTCAAATTTTCCACCATTTCTATTAGGTAAACCAGCTATAAGGTTTCTTCTCTAATTATGTGGGGATAAGACATATGCAATGCTGTTTTGCTTTGCCAGATGTGTGGGTAGAGTGCATGGCTATTTGTAGTGCTCTGCTAAATATTTACTGATGTTGCTACAGGCATTGTGGATGATTTTGCAATTGGGTGTTGAACCTTCTTGGTTTAATACTAGTAGTACAATCATTAAAAAGAGGCCTCACTTAATTCCAGGAACTCCAAAATCTACAGGGGATCTTCGAACATACATGATTGATTTACCACCCATTGGTGTCTCTGTGGTGCCAGAGATGCTTCTAAAAGTACTGGAACCATATCGAAAAGAAGGTCTATATCTTATGCTGAGATTTTAATTATGAAGGCCTTTACATTTTGCAATTCATATATTGGTGTTTAAACCTTTATACTGTTTCCATCTCTCAAGGGTGCATACTTGATGATGAAAGGGCAATGTTGTATGCTAGTGTGGTGAAAAAAGGTTGTGCCATGAGGTTTGCCTTTGCTGCTGCAATGTTTGGTGAATCCTCAGAAGCTCTGTTTTGGCTGCAGCTGCCTCAGGCACTCAAACATTTGATGAATAAGTTATTGAAAAAGCCTCTACCAAAAGCACCTGTATCAGAATCAGTCCCAGAGGTTGATGAGACATCTATACTGTCCAGGATATCATCAAAAGGAAAACCAACAGAAGAAATGAGGAGAGATGTAATGTTAAGTTATATTATAGTTTCATCCAATGTTCTATCACATGTCATGCCTTGTAGTGTCCCGATTCCCATTGTTTGAAGAATTGCTTTTTACATTTAAATCAATGTCATATTCTTTAAAGTGACTTTGGCAATTTGGCTAGCAGGGTCAAGGTCAACTTAGATTGATGGCATTTGATCAACCGGAGTTGTGGGAAAGTGCTAGCGAACGCATTTCTTGGCATGAACAATTAGAGGACGAAGAGGCCATACAGAACCGTATACATGAGTAAGTAAACCTAGTATCACTTATAATATCATTTTAATTAAGAGTTGTCAAGGACTACTTCGATCTAAAAGCTTAAGTTGTTAGGTGAAGGTCTATGAATATTTTTTTTTTAATCTCTAAAACACCCGTAACGTGAAAGCCACCTTTGGGCTAGAATTGTGGACAAAGCACAAGCCCACCATACCATGGATAGTTTTATTAATATCTCTAACAAGAGTTTACATTTTAGTTCAACTTCTTATGTGTAGAAGGTATATAGATTAACATTCTTGTGTCAGACTCAGCAGTCACAATTCAAGTACATGAGATTTTTACTGAAGGCTGAACTATATGAAAGCATATTTGTAAACAACATTTATTGGAGTGTCATCCTTTTCATAATATTGATTTCATGTTTGAATATAAGGGGATTTTCTGGAGTAGTATATACTAATAAATGATCTCGACTATAGTACTAATTTAGTACCTGAGACATATAGACCTGTTTGAAAATTCAATTCAGTGCTGAAAAGGTGTATGTTAAATACCTACCTAAAATAAATTTAAGGGAACATTTGAGAGGTCACTGAATACAATCAGCACCAACCCTTTCCTTATTTAAAATATTAAATGATAGACTCCAGGCATTTAAGACATACTTTAGGAAGAGGAAGGGTAAATCAGACCATGGCCACCAAACACACGTGACTGTCATTCCAAAGGATCAGGAAGTGGGAAAGGACGAGGAGCTGCCATGCAGCGTGAGAGAGGGAAAAGTAGTTAAAAGAAGAGCGTGGTGCCACAGTCTGGGCATTCTGGAAAATTGATCAGTGGGCTGTGAGGGGGAGGCCAGCATCCCACATTAGCTGGATTGGCCTAGCTATCGCTAGGTTTAGGGTTTATCTTGTGTATTTTCTCTGTTGATGTTAGATCTGTTTTGTTGTTGCATTAAGGAAGCTCTCTACTGTTATATCAGTTGCCTTGCATCCTTTTCTTTTGGTTGTATTTCAAGTGCTGTTTAGGCACTCTATCTTGAATACAGTGATACTTTCCTTGCTATTCTGGAGTGTTTATGGTTCAAACCTTTGGGTCTCATCATTAAATAACAATGGTTTCCTTTAGTATAGCCTCATTTATATTATTAAATTCCAATAGTATTTTTTAATACACATTCAGCACTTAAAATGAAAATCTTTTCAAACATTAGAAATTCAGTGCTAAACTTTTTCATCATTAAAAATTCAGCACAAAAGTCAGTGCTAATTTCAGTTTTACCAAAAGACACCCTTAGTTGTTTGGGAATTGTGATTATAAGTTTTTGCTTTGCATTATAACTTTTAAGTAATGCTGTGACAAATAAACAAAAACTCTTTCCATTCCTTACTAGTTTGAGTAGGAACATTACATCTTCCAATGTTAAGTTCTAGTCCTTCTAGAGTGTAAACACTCACTTGGTGATTCCTTTTGTATTCTCTACTATCAGGCTTGTGTCAGTTGGAAACCTAGAAGTTGCAGTTAGTTTATTGCTTTCCACTCCGCCAGAGAGCTCTTACTTCTATGTGAATGCTATTCGCGCAGTTGCTCTCTCTTCAGCCGTTTCAATGTCTCTTCATGAACTTGCAGTAAAGGTGAGTTTAACTTGGATATGAATGAGCTTTGGCATCAAAACTCATGTTCTGGTTGGTATATGACATTATAGTTCATGTGCTAAGTATTTTATTATATCGTGTTAGGTGGTTGCAGCCAACATGGTGAGGGCCGACAGATCACTGTCTGGCACTCATCTTCTTTGTGCAGTTGGAAGATATCAAGAAGCATGTTCTCAGGTTAGGCTGCACTTTTAACATAATTTTGTGTACTCTTCATGCTTTCTAGAATTTGGTATTACAATGCAGATTTCATTCAGCATATACCTATTATATTTTTTATCTGGGGTACAGTATGTCAATCATATAAAATTGTAAGCTAGAGTTTGGTTACTCCATGCATTTTCTGTGGAGTATTAATTATGTATTGAGCCTGTAACTTAACAGTAAAATAACCTAAAATGTTTGCATGAAATCCAAGGTTTAAATTATGTCAAGGGATGTCTTTCTTTTTCCCATTTAAATGATAACTAGATCCAAGATTTAGCAGATTTTACCAAAGATTAAAAAAAAAAAGTGGGAAAAAGTGTGGTTGCAGAGTTCTCAATGTTTTAGGGAAGTGAAACTTATTATCAGTTAAAGGAGTAATGAAAGTTCGGTTGCTCAGATCAGCATATTGCATTTCTGTGCTATAAGATTTCCCTAGTATATCACTCAGAATTTGGTGCATAAAAAAAATACCAAGGTGGTTCAGTTGTTATTATTAGAGCCTGGCATCGCATTCTTTGCACCAATTGTCCACTACTGTTTTGTACTAATAGTCTCTTAATATTTCCATTCTCATGACTGAGCTTAGCTTAGATCTCTTGAAGTAGTAAATTGATTAAAATTCCTTTGTAATGAGAATAGGTTTTCAACTATGTAATAACATTGTTCAAAATATCTAAAACTACTGCTTACCAAATTAGACCACCTAATGACATGAATTAGAAGAAGCAAACCTTGATGAGATCTAAGTCGTAGAAGTTGATACGGATGATTCCACACATATTAATAATTAAAAATATGCTTAGCCTAGCCAAATTAAAAAAAAAAATTATAGAAAATTATGGAAATTTGCTATCTATTTTAATCTATTAGAATTTGGACTCCACAGCTGGGGACGGCTCATCCCCTTTCATAAATCCCACCCTTACTTACTCTAATTAGACGTGAGCATGATACTAGTTACTTAGAACTCAACAATTAGGGTATGGGGACAATTATGAGAAATTACTTTGACCTGCTACAATTGGTTTCGGATGGATTTATCATAATGTGCCCTTCCCTGCCACTTGGCTCAGAAGAGAATTGTTGGCACATTCTGTTTAGAAATTTTTTTTGAACTGGACACATCCTTGGCTTTTTCAAAACTTCAAAATAACAAAAAATGTTATCAATACAATAGCTTGATTCTTTTTCTTAAAGAATTATAATGTCATATCTTATGCAGCTACAAGATGCTGGATGTTGGCTGGATGCTGCAACCTTAGCTGCTAGTCACTTAAAGGGATCAGACTACGCAAGGTTCCTACTCTTCCCTTAATTATTGAACAGGCTTTCTGTCCACAATCATTAACTCTTAATTGACTGTTTTCAAAACCAGAGCGGACCAGCCGGTGAACGGGCTGGCTTTCTTGTCCATACGACTTATATGAGCCATAATAGTGGTGAACTGGTCAACTGTCAATGGAACCAACCAGTAAACCATTGAAAACTGGCTGGTTCAGTGACTCAACCAGTCAAACCGGATCCGTTGGCATGATGGGTTGATGGCTTATGGTTGCAAACGTTAATTTATGAAATGTCATAGCTGGGATTTAAACCTAACATTGACAAGTCATAAATAACACAAACTACCACTCAGCCTACATCATTTGCTAGCATGTAACATGCAAAACATTATATTTGTTATATAATGTTATGAAAACTTAATTCTCATATAAAATAAAGTATATTAATTAAATACAATTTTCATTACTTAATTAATAAAATAAAATAGTAAAAATTTATATATTATAAAAATTTACAACAAACTTAAAAAATATATATGTTGACACTATATTAATTTTTTAAATAAAATTTACTTGGTGTCTTTACTTATATTTGTAAAAATTTTCAGATAAATTTAACTTATTTAGAAGTATTTATAGTATTTATTTTAATTTTTTGTGGATTATTATCATGACTATGAGAAAGATTTGAAATGTTTATTAACATGACTTGGAGATTGATGCAGCATAAGATGTTATTATTATTTATTTATAAATATTTGACGATGTAATCATCATTTGGGAATTAGGGATTCATAATTAGATAATTGGGATAATTTAGTATTTAATTAGGATACTGGATACTCCTATTTGAGTATCACTAAGATTTCTTATTTAGGTAATAAAATATTACCCCTAGTTTTTATGAAAAATTAATAGAGTTTTGGAGAAATTTGTTATTTTCTTTCATTTCCCTTCGTGTCCTCCATCTGAGATCTTCCCTATATCTTATATTGCAGAGTGTTGCAAAGGTGGGCAGGACATGTCCTGCACACTGAACATAATATCTGGAGGTATGACTGATTTTCTTTCTTTGAAACTTCACTCTCAAGACTTTTGACTCAATATGAGCTCACAATGGCCCAATGCAGGGCTCTGATTTTGTATGTTGCCGCTGGTGCACTACAAGAGGCATTGACAGCATTTCGTGAGGCTCAACTACCTGACACAGCTGCAATGTTTATCCTTGCATGCCGTGAGATCCATGAAGAAATAATTGCCAACTTAGGTATTACAGATGATGAATCAAATTCTTCCGTCCAGGATAACCTACTATACTTGCCTGGTTTAGATCCAGAAAATGAAGATGTCATTGCAGTTAGTGAACATTTTGGGCAATATCAAAGAAAATTGGTGCATCTATGCATGGATTCACAGCCATTCTCTGACTAAGTGGAGGGCTTGATAAAATGGATTCAGTTTGCTCATTTATATTCATGAAACCGGTGGATTAACAACTCTCAGCTCAAACAAGAAAATTAATAGGATGACTCCCATATCAGTACAGCCTGCACTCTCTAGTGCAAAGGATCTTATGCTTTGAGTACATAACTTGTCACCAGAAGTGTATAGTGGAAGACATTAGGAAGGCAGTAACCTAATCCAGTCCTCGAGCAACTTGGAGGAAGAAAGATACCGGACTCTTCCATGAAACTCAATCCTATATATTGCAGTGAATATGTCTTGCTTGTTGAGAAAGCAAATTGCTTGTTGAGAATGCAAACATAGGGGTAATCGTACTGTTGTAGCTCGTGTATAAAATTTTGTTAGCAAGTAATCATGAAATTGTTTGGTATTCGATTAGAATTTCAAATGGTTGAATCGTTATGTGCATGCAACCTGAGAATACCATTATATATATATATATGCTAATTAATTGAATGATATTCTTTTTTGTTAGCGTTGGATAAGCTCACCACCTTACTTATCTCATTCTTAATCATTTCATTTTACAACATAGTAATTTGCTTCTAATCTTCATGTTATCTTGATGTAATCAAGCGCAGCCAACTTAGCAGCTCCATCCATATAAGGATTCTGATCCTCAAGTGAGGTTTTTTGGGAAAAAGATCTTCCGGTTCTTAAGTTGGTCCGCTTAAGTAACTGCCAAAAAACCTTAACAGCTACTTTAGCTTAAAAATTTTTTTTTAAAAAAAAAGCATAGTACAATTCATAGTTTTTAATTTCTTTGCTAGCAGCAGCAAGGATGAAGTTCCTAGTTACAACTGAAGAATTAATATCGGAAGTAAAAGAATCATTAAATTAGCAATGATATCAGAGCCCTGCTCAAACTTACAGAGTATCATTTATACGAGATGATCAAACCACTTTCCCTCTTAAGTTCAAGCCAGTAGAACTTTGGACAGAAGATTCAAAAATCCAACTTGTGTTTGGGTGTTCCAACAAGATCTAACTGATAAAATTTAGATTATTTTAAGGTCAGCAAAATGTTACGTGCAATAAAATAGCAGCAGAAATCCTTGCCATTCATAGCAAACACTAAAATAATTGACAGATAAGAATGCTTGATTCAAACTTCTATGATAATGGAAATGATATTTCATAGCAATCCCAAATTAGATGGCACTTTAAAAGGAAGACATGTGTGCTTGATCTGAATATTTATACAATGCCCTTTGCGCGGAAGAACTTATTTGCACCTGAAGAGAAATAAGAGATTCTCTTTTCAAGGCTTCCCAACAAAAGTCATTTCAACCTTTTCTGTCAATTTATTTTAAGAAGCAACATGTGGTGAAATGCCCCAAAAAACTATAAAGCATAACAACCTTTTAAGAACAAACACAAAAATCTGACCAACGTTTCACATCATAACACCAGAGCCGCAAGCACTTCGAGAAATTTGGGGGAGCAGGGGATGCACTTCTGATTTGAATAGAGAAGATTGCATTTTACCCCATACATATAGGGGGGCTCTCGCTAGAATCTGAGAAAGTCTTCTATTGCGTTTGCACTCCGTTTGGCATAATATAAGTCATGTTCTTGCAGGGCCATGATGTCTAATACGTACTTTAGGTAAAGTTCTTAAATTATTTTTTTTAAAACTTGTGAAACTCTATCGTGTTGGTTTAACGAATCTGCACCTCATACATCATTTTTAATCATGTGCCTATATAAAAAGAATTCTTAATTCATTTCTCACCAACTCAAAAAAATAATATGTAATCCATTTCTTATCTCCTTTTTTCTATTTTTCATATTTCTTGTTTCCATTTGCTACTCCAAAATGGAGTGCCGTTCCATGCCAACAGAAAAGCCGCCTGCCTAATGGATTTGAGTCATTTGACTATACAAGAATCTATTTTTTTGTCGAAGTTCACCAAAATCTCAAATATATTCTGGAGTAGACAGGGTGAGTAGAAAAAGAGATGTAGAGTTGCGTCGAAATTACATACCACAAAGTAATGCAAAGGAAAGCCCATAACATATCCGTATATAATTATTGAGAAATTATATTCCCACATCTTCTTCTCTTCCACTCTTCTCACACTTTATTTTTTTTATCATAGATATAATATAAAAAAAATAAATAATAATAAAATAATAAGTGTGAGAGAAAATATAGAAGAGATGTGAGAAGAGGAAGTATAAGAATAACATTGTTTATAATTATATATTCTCTTGTGAAGTCTGAAACTCATCAAACTTCTATTAAATATATCCACATGGATAAAATCAAAGACTAAGAAAGAGGATTTCAATTTTTCAAACAGGTCTAAGGAGGAAGGAAGCCCGGATATGGCTATAGAGAAACGAAGTACAAAGACGTTTTTATTTTTGTCCCACAAATCAAGCCCTTCAAAACAGGGTAGCCTTCTCAATAGGGTGCATAATAGTAGCCCCCTGGTTGCCCCGTGCCACTAAACTGTGGCATTCCATAAGGCATCATTGGTTGAGGACCAGGAGCATAGTAGCCAGATCCACCAGCAATCTTGGCCAAACCCACTTG
The DNA here is from genome assembly GCA_034509205.1 of Ceratonia siliqua. Taxonomy (NCBI): domain Eukaryota; kingdom Viridiplantae; phylum Streptophyta; class Magnoliopsida; order Fabales; family Fabaceae; genus Ceratonia; species Ceratonia siliqua. The sequence goes on from JASKGM010010847.1 coordinate 25,735, forward strand.
GCCTTGCATTCCATTCCTCCCATACTGCTGCCATAGCTGCTGTTCCTGCACAAGCAACTGCTGCTTCTTCTCCATCTCCGCAATTTGCACGTATGAAGGAGGTGGCACCGAAAGGGATGCTGCAAAGGGATCCTGTGGCCCTACGGTCTGGAATGTCCCATCCGGAGCAGGCAAAGCCAGCACTGGGGTGGCACTCTTACCAGGCAGTGCCACACTACTAGCACTCCCACCACTAATTTGAGCTGTGTTCACGTGTTGCCTCACAGCCCCTTGATCATACATACCATTCAGTAGCAGTGAATCAAAACCACCAGCCAAATTAGCCTTCTGCTTCGACAAATTGCTAGCAGATTCCGCCAATGCCAATTCCCAATCTGCTTTACCTGGTTCAGCTGCCGGTGTTTGCCATGCAGAAGTCACTTCAGATCCTCCCTCTGAGGGAAATGCTTCCCAGGAACCTTCTGTCTTTACAGTTGGAGGTCCAGAAAACAAAGCCAAAGCTAGTTTATCGCCTTGCTCATCAGCCGACATGCCATCATCCTTTAGATCCACTAAATCATTTGTCTCCCGCTGAGGCGGCGGCTTAGGCTGGGTAACCGCAGGGGGTGGAGGTGTATAATTCTCAGGCGGAGGAAGAGCCTTAACCTGATTCATGTCTGGCTCTGGCTCCAGTTCTTTGACATCTGCCTTCACCTCTATTTTGTTCTGATCAGGGCTCTTCGTCCTATTCGTCATCCCCTTCAAAAAACCTTCAAGCGTTCCCAGAAGCTTATCAGTAATTCTCTGCACTTCAGGGTACTCTGATGACCTTGCAATTCCCATATCTTTACACCAACCATAGAAACCTACTAGTTCATCAATCATCTTTGCGGCACGGACATAAGAATCGAAGGCCTTGACACAATACGCATACTCCATCTCCGTGAACCGATCCAACAACACCCCCAATACCTCGCATATTTCTACGTATAACCCGAAGCTCTCCCTTACAATCTGGTAGAGGGCAACGAGCACTAACCTACTACTCTTTGCAGCGCCACTTGGCTTACAACCCAATACACGATCAAGAATCCGCAGCAAATGGTTCAACCTGTCCAAAGCCCTCTCAGGTCCTATTTCCCTTACCGGCGTAATCTGATTCCTCTGCTCCTTCTCAGTTGACTCATTCACGTCACCATATGACCTCGACCTCCTACCCATCCCAGGATTAAATTCATCCCTGAATTCGCCGTTCCCACGTCGAGATGAACTTTCGTCCCTCTCTTCAAATTTACCATCAACAGGTTCAACACCTTTCAGTTTCTTCTGATACACCACAAACTCAACCTTCTCATCAAGATACATAGCATAAAGCTTCACGAAACCCGCATGATCCCAAGAATTGGAATGCGCTTCGTCTCTGAAATCCGACATATTCAAAATCCTCATCCCTCTCCGAGTGGAATACACAATCTCTTCTTCAAACAGAGGATGCCCATCAACCAAAAGCCTATGAACAAGCATGATAGCCTTGAGGGCCACAATCCAATCACGGGTCTTTCCGAGCCGTTTGGATATAGTGATGACACAAGCATTAACATAACCCCTGGAATAAGAAGTAAGACTAAGAATTTCTCTAATATACTTATCGTCAGCAGGGACTTCCTCATGGCTGGTGGCTTTGACTATCAAGACTTCAAGGTCGGGAGCTAAATTGCCCGCGACTTTAGCTATGCTAATGCTAGTCTGGTCTTTCACAACGCCGATCGCCTTACGGATCGTGCTGGATGCCATTAGCGACCGTATAAACGACTAATGAGTATACCCGATTCGGTTGTTTACGAAAAGTGGGTGGGAATTGGGATCAAAAAGTAAACTTTGCAGCTGAGAATTTGGGGTTACCTTGCTTACGAAGACTGTATGAGCGAAACAAAGAATAAAGAAGAGGGGGAGGATGGGATCTATGGAGGAAAAGGAAGATCTGTAAATGCCGGAATAGGATCGGAGAAGAGAAAGCTACGCGTTGAGAAATGAGATGACGAAATGCATAGCGGTGGAAGCGAGGTGGAGGTCTGGTCCTTCTCTTCTCTGTGTGTCAGCGTTGTGAGTTTAGAGTGATAAAAGAACAAAGCAGCAGAGATTGCGAAACCGCGTAATCAACGGGCAATAATCCCTTTTCGCTAGATATTATTTTATTCGAACGGATTTTACGTAAAACGTAGTCGTTTTCTGCGAACGCCATTCTCGACACTTTCCACGCATAATGGCTTGTCTTTTTTTTTTTTTTTTTAATAGAAAGATAGAACTAGTCACTAATATCCAAGACAAACTCAGTATAATATACGAAAAAATTATTATTTAGTGTGGTATCAAATTTTCACTTCATGTATTATAGGGATTAAATTTTCAAATAATGACATGTAGTGTTCATCCAATTTTTTTCCTTTTTAATGATAAAAAATAAATTATATAAATTATATTTAATTTTTTTTATTTCTATAATACTAAAGAATTATATAAATATATATTATTAAACTAGTGTCCACGTAATTATTAAAAAAATAAAACTATAATTACCTATTATTTTAAATAAAATAGTTAATTTAATATATTAAATAGTATTGATTTTATGTTAAGAAATGGATAGAATGTAAGGAAAGTTGAAAACTTCTCAATTAAGTATTTTATATTTTGGACTGTGACACTTCGTTTTGAAAGCATTTGCGTTAGTGTTTATTAAAAGCGTCCACAGTAATTGTATTAAGTACATGAATATGATCTCCGCTAAGAACAGAAAACTATAATATGTAGCCGTCATATTCCCCTATTGTTTGATTGCAATCTTTCTGTTTTCTGTACCTTTGGTTTTGGCCATGACAGTGACAAAAGAGGAAGCTACCTGAGGGTGAGGGAAAAAAGTTTGAACAAGACTGACTCTTACCACTGGCTCTGTAGAAGTAGAACTATGACTCAATCACAAATTTGACTTTTCTAAATTTTAAAGAATCCAGACTCAAAAATTATATAAAATAAAATTCAGAATTCGATTCTCAATTAAATATTCCCATTTAATACCCCCACCGGCCCACGCTTGTGAGTGCTTAACAGATGATGACAACCATACATTTTATGACGAAACATTTGTCACACATTTAAATTCTACAAGACAGTTTCACATTCTATGCATCTATCTAAATGGAAGACGCATGTTGCGTGAACACTACTGATCCTTCCTTCATTTTCAATGTCATCAGATAACATGATTCAACCTCATATAAGTCCTAAAAGGGAGAAAAAGGGGGGGGGGGGAGGGAGCACCTTTAATGCTTTATGCAAACTTATTTAATACTTACTCTTCACCTTTAACATTACTAGACATTTATAATTAAACACATTGATGGAGCCTCATTGGCCTCAAATACAAACATTTACACCAAAAAATTAATGAATGGTAGAGCAAACTATGTCATTGATAGCTCTAAATGAATCCTTGCATAGAGGGTCAACAACAAAACAGAACAGCGTATCAGAGTATCCAACTTTACCTGGGAAAAAAATTAACTGTAATGACTAACTCAATATATAAACTAAACTAAACAAACTAAAAGCAGGCCCAACCAAAAAGGGAAAAGAAAATTCAGATCTTAACCCTCCCCTCTCCAACACCCCTTCTGAATGAATTTACACTACATAAACTTATGTAATAATCCTAAATGAAAAAAATATATATATATATTGTGACAATCTCATGGGACGCATTGGTTAGGAAGCCACTAACAAGGTGATTAGGTTCAATTGACATCCTAAAGCTAATAACACCTAAATTCCGCAGCTTCCCCTTGAACAAGGGAGCGGGATGACATGCAATCAAATACACCCAAGGTCCTTGGAGGAAGACTACATGATACACCGTCACCTTTGGGGTTGCTCTGATACAGTCGCACCCGAAGTAGTGCTAGGGCCAGCACCATTCTCAGTTGGAGGCGGAGAGCCCCATCTTCCTTCCGACTCTAGTGGTTCAAGAACATGTACTCCACCATCTGTGAGTCCTAACGCAAATTGATTGGGTTCGGAAGGATGTGCAGCAAGGACAAGAGGATACACTCTCAGGCTGTAGAAAGAAATTTCATATATGAGAGAAAATAATAACTACAGATCATTCATTACACTTGATAACTTAACATACCTCGGGTTGGGATGGAGATAAGCAGTTTGATTTATTCTACATCGTAATCTAAGAGTTGAAGCAGTGAGAACACCAACACTTCCGTCTTCAAAGCTTACATATATTGATTGACTGTCACATGAATATGTAGCATGTGTAATTGGACCACTAGCTTCTCGAGGAACCCACTAATTAAAAAACAATGAAAATCCAGAGTGAGTTTGTATACTTGTACTACAAATCACATTGAAATGCAGAAACCAAAAGAAGCTAGCAATCAGTAAACATAATCTGCTCCACCAGATCCAAACCAAATGATTTAATTTGTTAAACTAAATGCATGTATTCAGACTTATACAGCTCACACACCTGCTTTAGGCATTCCATCTTTGGTGCCTCATATATAGCTATTTGCGTTTCATGAACTGCCAGCAAATGTATCTGGTCTAGATGAAACTGGACACGAGTATCAGCAAGAGGTGCCAGTGCTCGTCCACTGGGCATCTGCAGGAATTTACTTGCCTGCTTTTCCCATCCATCTGTGCTCCAAACACACAACTGTTGGGAACATAAGAAAATTGATGAAGGCATTATTATTTCCACACAATACATAGTGGTTTTCAGAATTATGTTTCTAAAAGTACTCACCAAAAGAAAGCATTCTCTATTCACAGATAAAAGTCAAACAGAGAAGGAACCAAGGAAATTTATTAAAAGAAACACACTCACAAACATAGTCAAACAGAACAAAAGCTCAGCTAACAACAAAATCTACTTTAGCTTTAAATATCTCTGAACTGCATGGCAACAAAAGAATATATTTCTTCCTTAAAGGTGACTTTTGGCTTTTGGTAATTCACTACTCATAGCAACAAAAATTCAAGTCAAAATTCTTTACCTGAGAGTCAGCCCCAGATGATACAAGCACATTTAGAACATGAGAAAAAGCAAGACCAGTAATTCTCTTCTGATGACCTTTAAGCTTGGTTTTGACCTTGGATGAAAAAAGAAAAGGTCAGTGTCAAAGGTTCCTTAACCCAATAGATAATGAAACTCAACCAACATTTATAGAGTAATACCTCATCCACTCTAACATTATAAATTTGTATGGAAGAGTCCTCCATGCCAATGGCAATAATATTGTTGTCTTGAGGATGAAATGCAAGAAACGTAGCAGCTGGGGGTGGTGGCATGAAAGTTGTCATTGTCTGCAATTAGGATACATGTAAATTAATGTAATCACACAACATAAATATAACAAAAAATGTGACACATTTGTTTAAGCAGTATTGCCAAAAGGGAAAGGCACAAAGACTCCTCTCACCAAAAGATACTATGTGCCATGCGAGGCACTTGGCCCAGTAACTTGAGGTCCAAACTTCTCAAAATCAATAAAATTAAATGTAATATTCTGTTCTGGCCTCATAGATATTCAACTAAGTAAACTTTAACTAGTTTATTTTAGAATTTTAACATTAAAGTTGAGACAATCAACTGACTGATGCAACATTGCAACAGAAGCAGGGCAGATAGGAAAAGTAGCATTTTAAGCTGGGAGAAAAGGACGACAAAAGAGAGAGAGAAAAGCAAGAGACACAGAAGGCTAAAATCCATGGAGAATCAAAAACAAATACTCAGTAAGAGGAAGTTTTGCACTAGTACAAATTAGCTACAACAACTACTATTCAATATTTCCTTAAATGCAGTGCATATATGAGAAGAGAAAAGCAAACATAAAGCAAGCCATCTGATCTACCTTAAATGTCATCATATTGAACAGGGAAATTTTCCCCCCAGAAGCTGACATAACATATGAGTCATTCTTTGAGAGTGCAAAACATGAGACAGCGTCCTCTGGGTTTGTATCACTTATATCATTAGTCATCAATATTCCACTGGATGGTTGCCATAGTTGTGGTACAACACTTGCAGTGGCCTGTAGAAGAATAATTCTTTTTAGTAAAATCTTCTGGACATTGAAAGGTTGAAATGAAATTCAACCAAGCTTCATTACCTTCCCCGTAACATTTCGATCATTTCTCTGCCATTTCCAAAGCTTGTGAACAGCATTTGCTGCTAATGCCAGAATGGCAACCCCTTGATTTGTATAAATTAACCTAGAAACCTGAAACAATATTTAAAATGCCTTACCATAATTTAAAGTATACCAAAAAACCTAATACAAATTGCACAAATTAAAAGAATTCAGTGAATCCTGGTAAAATCTATAGCCATGCTCAATCTCCTTTCTTTTGAAACAGGTATTCTGGCATTGTTTGAATATGTGGAGTGGTCCAAATTTGGCTTTGATATGCAGTGAAGCAAATTTTGTAGGTAAAATCACCTGCATCACATGCCAATAGAAAAATGAAAAACTAACACAATTCTATAAGCAGATCTTACCCTCATTGGTGGCAAATTATCAGGAAGCTTTAGAGAGCGGCATTGTAATGGTTCATTAATTTCTGTCAGTTTCCAGATCCTAGATTTGTCAACAGCTTCATCAGCAATTCTGGGTTTTACATCAGCTAAACTTCGAGTATCATTGTTCTATAGAGACAACAATAAAATATTGCGTCATTAAGAAAATTAACAAATGCAATCCATATTCATGCACAGATTAACCACAGCAATGTGAAAAAACTCACAATTCCAACAATGGCAGTCACTGGAGGAGCTCTATCACCAAGGTTTGTTCCAACAGTTACATTGGAAGAAGCAAAAGTGCCAATAGTAGGTGCCTGAATAAACAAGATGGATTCAGAAGATGTACTTACAGTAGATTAAGTACATTTGAATAACTTTACCTTCACAACCGCTGCAGAAGCAACTCTAGAAGCATCAAATGAACGATTCTCCACTGTCCGAAGTAGCCTAATTCCATCTGCATTTGCTAAAATTTTAATCCCATTGTCATTCGAGGAGACAGCCAAAAGTATTCCTTCCTTGTTAAATCTAATACAAGGAGAAGCCTGCAGGTTCCAAAAGTAGGACACATATTACTTAGCAGGGAAGGTATCATCAGATTAACAAAGCATAACATCAACCCAATAATTACCGGTAATCCACCCTCTGCATCAAAACTTGTTAACAAGTTTGTATTATCCATGTCCCAGAATTTGATCATAAACTCATCACCAGCAGCTAAGAACCGATTCTTAGTGGTATCAAATTGCAGAACACCTCCAGATCTCTTCCCAAGACCATGATATGTACGCTTTACAGCTCCTTCACTTTCATTCCATTCCACTAGAAATGATTCCCCTTCTTTGTTTGTACCGCATGAGAACAATCTAAGAACCATACATAGATCACACAGCAAATAATTAAACCAAAAATCATGCATCAGCCAAAAAATGGGGAAACAAAAATAAGCGTAAAGTTTATGTCTGAACCTTGTTCCGTCAGCACTATATGCCATTGTGGTAGATGAATGGCCAGGTGCATCATAGTCAACCCTAGAACCCATGTTATCATACAACCATGCTTTTATTTTTCCATCAGTTGCAGTTGAGAAGATGAACTGCAAAACCATATTGGAACATAATAGGAAATTTAACAAGAACACAATCAGGCAATATGTAAACCATAAATATTACAATGAAAGGAATGAAAAATAATATTATTTTTCTTATCAATGGTATCCGACTATTGGAAGATGTAAAAAGTACAAACTTCCAAATCTAAACATATTTGTTCCATCTCATGATGCTCTTCCATCAATATTTTACTCGAGGCAGACAATATTCTAATCACTTAGAAGTAAGCACATACTTTTGACTGTTTAATTTTGTTTACCTGAATATTTTCTTTGTGATGAGGGCAAACAGAATATACAGGTGCTTCATGACCCTCAAAAGTATACTGCTTTGCACCAGTGACTGCATCCCATACCTGCAAACCTTGGATTCTTACAAATGGTTTCTTATTGCAATCCTATCATGAAATGTTATATGAAAACCAACCTTTATGACTCTATCTTCGCCACATGTAACAACACAGAGCGGCCTGTTCGGATAAGAGAAAGCAAGATCATTGACACTCCCAACATGTGCCTCAATCTGTCACAACAAATGCAAGTAAGAAACTATATATGACAAATGATCAGCTGGCTTATCAAGCATAATATTTACTGGACTACAGAGAGATAAACAAACCTCTACACGGTTCCTAAGATCATCCCCACCATGATAGGAATATATGTGCACAATATGCTTAGAATAAGCAACACCTAAAGTATTGACAAAGAAACGTCAAACTTTTAAATCATTAGAACACTGTAAATTAGAAATCAGCAGAAGACAGCAAGAGAACTAATTAGTGAAGAGAGCAATAGAAAGCAGCAAAACTCATTGGAGCATACCAAAAAATGTTCCATCAGGACTCCACATCACACGATTAACTGAAGGTGTGATATCATTGGCCAGAGATGCCTATATAAGAATCAGAGAACTATTAATCACCTCATGACAAGATGACCTCCAGAAGAATCAATAAATATGGAGTGTTCATTAACTTTAGTTTGAGAATCACACCTGTAGAGCCATCGAGCATGCTCCAAGGTCCCAGACCTTAAAATTTCTAACAGCAATCCTGTCACGGCTACCTATGTCCCACACCATGACATCTCCGATGTTTGTTCCAACTAACCATCAACAGCAATAAATAAATAAACAAATAAAATAGATAGATAAATAACAGACTAAAAATTGAAGGAACTAGACGCACACATACACAACAAAGAGGCTTACCAAGAAGAAGAATTTGTTGAAGTGGATGGAAATCCATACTTTTGACAGTTGAACCTTGGTTTAGAGTCATCACAACATTCTTGGGCAAGTCATCAGAAGAACAGGAGCTCTGACCATGGCTCTGGCTAGAGTATGCAACAGGCAGCATATTTACTGGTAGATTATTAACCTGCTAAAATAAATAAATGCAAAACCAGTTACATACAGCAAGAAACTAAATAAATGCTACACTTCAAAGATGTAAGAATTAATAGCTACAATTTTTAAATAAAACACAGGTTGCAGTAGATCAGTAGATGGCAAAGCAAGCATAAACACCACACACACTAGTCCATCCAATTTCAAAACTGACCAACATAATGTATGCTAAAAGGTCAGAATGTCAATGTGCCAGAGAAAATAGATAAAATAAGCGTCATGCAATTAAACAGACATATACAAGTGCACAAACATAGACCAAAATCAAATGGGAAATGCTATTAAGTATAATAGTTACACAAATAAAACAAGCATCATGCACTTAAACAGACACATGCACAAACATATACCAAATCAAAAGGGAAATGATGTTAAGTATAATAATGAGATTCACACTTAAATAAAATCAGAAAGAGATCGAAAACAGATAGAATGCATCAAGTGTACTTCATCTGATATGCCAAAAGGTCTTGTTCTCTTCAATACATGATCTGAATCTGCCGTTTGATAGTCCATAGCTGGGTTATTAGTAGGAGTTCTGGGGCGCTTTAACATAGCTGTTACCATTACCAAAAGCAGAAAGTGCAAAAGAAAATCAGTTTGGATAGATGTGATGAGTGTAGTCGAACATAAGGTGATAAAGGGCCACAAAAAATCATTCAACAACAATATTCATCCTGGAAAAGGGTGTGATAAGCTAACCATGAATATATTTCTAAAGAAGTCATGCCTTTCTCAGTATTTTAGACTTCAAGTTGCTATTGCAAATTACATAATTAAATTCATTTTCTCCATCATGTATGATCATATTTACAAATACTAATACAAAGTGAGCATGGATGAATGCCAATTTCCATTTGATGTGTTAGTAGAAGCACACAAACTAGATATAAATATACCTGCATTATTGGCCGCAGTCAAACCTATAGGTACTGCAGAAGCTGAAGGGTGTGGAACTGGAGATGGATTTGCCATCCATCCAGCAAGAGATGTTGGAAGAGCAGCTGGTGTTGGCTGGAATGGCTATAAAGATGAACAAACAGAGTCAGATATATAGCATTTTATACTTACATCTAGCATATTACCAGTGAAATATGGGAGAACTGTCTCCAGTTCTTTTACTTACACCATGAGCACTAAGCGGAGGGAAACCTCCAGCCTTTGGGACAGCACCCATTAAAGGATTGGTAACAGGGGATGGAGCCCGTGCACCATTTGGTTGTCCACAACTATGGTCTACAAACAGGGTCTTTATGTCAGGGTTGGACCTTGGGTTCTTACAAAGTTGATGTTGCCAATTTAAACTGCAAGTCAACAATAAACAAAGAAAAAAAGATGGCTAGTAACATCAAATACAACAAGTAATGCAGTTTATGCACATGGAAAAGCCTGGGTCTTTTTAAGGACCTCTGATTAATTAGAGTCCGCAATCTGGAGTTCTTCAAGGTAGGAAACTGAAGCTTGTCACGAAACAGAGGGTTAGCTTCTATTAATTTCTTTAGTTCAGCAAGCATTATAGCCCTAGCAGATTTTGTATCTCCATACTTAGATAGCTGTTCATTATGTCTGCAAATTCAAAAAGACCATTGTTGTAAGCAAGGAAAAAGGACCATAATATATTATCCAAACATATTGTCCATACCTAAAGTTGTCCAAAGTCAACAATTGTGTGATTTCCTTAAAAAGCTCTTCATTAAATGCAGCAAACACTTTCAAGTCCTTCACTAAAATTTCCACTGCCTTTGCTCGATCTTGCCTGCAATAGTTTATAATTTAATTTTCTAAGTCAATGAATAAATAAATTTCAAGAACAGTAACGACTTAATATCACCGTAACCTACTTATCTAATGCTTCAAGGTACTTCTGCTTCCGTATCTCAAAGAAGATCTTCATAGAGTATCTATTATCATCCACCTTCGTGAAACCAGACAAATACTTCTCCACCTCATCCCACTCCCCATTCGTCACCATATCCTCGAAATATCTCATGTTAAAGAAAAATCCCGACTCTTGCTCCAACCTCCACATTGACAATTCGGATAAAACATGAATTAACACAAGAAAGCAAGATTATATGTAATTCATGTGAAGCAAAATTAAAAATTAAAAAGCGAGTAGGAAACTAGCATACTTGTGAACAGTCTCTTTAAATTTCTCTTCATCTAGAAACTGAAGTATAAGAAAAACCAGTTCTCTGCTAAGCGAAGACATGGCGGTGTCCCCAATAACTAAAAAAAACCACCTGAAAGATCGAGACCCGTATAGATCAACAAAACTTGAGCATCAAAATCTTGAATTAAGCGGCAAACACATCCACATGAAGAATTCAAGTCTCAGTTCGTTAAAAAAGACAGAATTCATCAGAAAATATATTTTATTACATATATTTGAGAGAAAATTTTGCTGAGAAATGGAAAATGGGAAGGATAAGAGGAGCACGTACCTGTCTGAGATTTCTTACACAGATCGACAGGCTTTGAAGCAGAACGAGAATGATGATGAAGGGTTTCAGTGTTTTCTCGCTCCACTTTCTCTCTCTAGCTTTTCCCGTGTTGGAACTCTTCTGGTTGAGTATTTATACAAAGAAAGGGCTCTAGGGATTTCAAGAGAAAAGAGAAACAATAAGAGAGAGAGAGAGAGAGAGAGAGAGAG
>JASKGM010010855.1:0-37477 GCA_034509205.1 Ceratonia siliqua
GATTTGCTAAATTTATTTTGAAAGTGGGATTTCAAAGGGGACAATTAGAATACTATAAGTGGGGATTCAATATTTTTTCAAAATTCAAGTTTTACTTCCAACATTGTGGAATTTTCAAAACTGAGTCCGATACTTTCAAATTTTGACTTTTGACCCCAATACTTTCATAATTTCAAATCTTGACCCAATACTTTTAAAAGGCTATCTCAAACATTATGTGAAGAAACATTCTCTCATTTTGTTCAACTATATGTGAAAATTCATTTTTCTCATACTGTCTTCAATTCTTTAAACATTTTGTGGGGAAATACTCTCTCATTATGTTTAAGCTTTATGTGGAAATTTATTTTCCCATAAATGTCTTTATTTTCACAAATGTTATGTAAAGAATTAATCTGTCATTTTACTAGACCTTATGTGGAAACTCATCTTCCCACATTGTCTAATCTTTCCTAAACAAAATTCTAATTTAATTAATTTGAACTACGTGGACCTTGATCCCTTAAGGGTATGTAGGCACTTACATAATAAGACAGGTCCAATCTTCCACTTCTTTATTTTTTTAAAATCACAATAATAAAAGGGGTAATTCAAATAATAAATTTAAGCACAAACAATTTAGGATAACTATCCTTAGGGATGGACGCTGTGGGTGCCTAACACCTTCCCCATATGTAATTAGACTCCTGAACCTATCTTCTGGTTCCAAGGACCGATTTTTGGTTTTTAAAAGGATCCGAATTATCCTTATAATTAATTGGTGGCAACTCCATTTTTGTCTCTGTATTTTTTCCCTTTTGTCGCTTTAGGGTCAGACGGTGTAATTTTCTCATCCATCAAGTTGTGACAGTTGTCATTTCTAATTTTTGCTATTTTGGTATCTTTCATTTAGTATTTTTGTGAGTTTGAGTCTTAGTCTTGTGTCTACATTCATTATAGGGAACAGGTAAGCTTAAAGCCTTAAGATTCTATGCCAAAATGTAGCTGCATCAATATAGCATCACATAAGCATTTGACTTCCCTACCTCCATTATATTACATTTTGATAGTCTGGACTTTTCCTACTTTTAGGCTTTAATCCACTCATTTTGGAATTTCTATGCAAGAACAGATGTAATTGAGGACAACCAAATAAAGGGAGTAACCAGCTGATGAAATTATGCAGCAAAGCAAAATCTGACTTAGCAACATGGCCTCCATTGTACAGCATCGCGGTGCCACAGCTAAATTTGGAAAATTTCTCCCAGGGGTCAGCACTGCAGTACCCAATTATAGCCTGGAACTTAAGAGCTCCAAGGATAGCCTCCACTGTATAACACCACAACGCCACTACAATGCTCAAATTATGGCCTGGAACTCAAGAGCTCCAGGTCACGGTACCCATATCTTAGAACTGTGGTGCCCTATCAAAAAAAATTTTTAAAAATAGAAGTTAAGGATTTAAGGATGAGTGTCATAACGCTTATTCCTTAGCGCCACGGCTCGCTGTCATAACCACCTTATTTAAAAGCCATTTCTCCCCAAAAAATTTCCTATTTCTCACATTTCACTCTCACCAGCTATACTCCCCTTAGATCTCTCTCTTATTTTCGGCCCTCTCCAACCCCTATACAATGATTATAGTTCACATTACCATGCCAGGTATGCTTCATACGCAATTTTCCTCTCTCATTTGCTTTGTTTGTCTGGTGCCACCCATTGTGTGTATATAGTTATCATATTTTACTTGTAGTTGTTTTTCTATTGTCGGTTGCCAATGGGCTTTGTTGAACTTAGGAATGATTGTTTCGCTAGGTAGCAATTATTGTGAACATTCTGTGCTAGTTTTCTATCCTCATTATGTTATTTGCTCATATTGGGTTCCTAATATAATGTCATTTGTACATTGCTTGAACTGAAACTTTCACTATGTCTAATGGGATGTGGGGTTCCAACCCTTGGACTTATGCTTAAACTGAAAATGATTTTTATGCATTTGGTTGCAAACTTACTGCTATCCCTTACATTGGATGATGTTTTGCATGAATGCACACATTGGGAGACTCCTGATAAGTTGCTATTAGATAGGATGTAAGTGCATTGTAAATACCTGAATGTTGAATGTTCACTCACTGCCAATGGTATGCTCAATGATTAAGTCCCACACACATTACACATCCTCCTCTGCACTACATGTACATTGCCATGTTGGATTGCATTTATGCTCACACACCCTTAGATCTTTACGTTTTTCTCTTTGTGAAAATTTTACTACTCCTGACATAGTCTTTACATTTATAACCCTACTTTTGCTTTATCTTATAGTATCTACTGATTACATCTGGGTGTTATTGTGTGCAGGATATCACCACGCCTCCCAAGACCACTAAGAGAGCATGCACATCTGCTTCCTCCTCCTCTGATGCTAACAAATTTGTCAGTGTTAAAGCCCTCAAATGATACATGTACTTGGTGGTTAAGAAGTAGGGCATTCAAGAAAGGCGAATCACTACTAATCATTCTAGAAACATCCTCGCCCAAATCCATAATTAGCATTAGGAATAGTTCACTGCTCAACCCAAAGCTGCAGTAATCCCCATTGTGCGAGAATTCTACGTAAATGCCTTCAAGCATAAGCATCATCGAGACTATGTGTGGGGATGGCATGTTCACTTTTATAGTCATACTATCAACACATACTATGGGCTCCTAAACATAGAAGACGACGAGTACCACAACTTCATCCATGAAGAAATTGATTGGGATGAAGTCATACAACTGCTATGTAGTCCTGGCACTAAATGGAAAATGTCCAATAGGGAGGTGATCACTTTCAAGAGTAATGCCATGAACAGGGAATGTAAGGCCTGACATTACTTCATAGAGGCAAAATGGATGCCTTTCAGTCACTTCAGTGACATGATGTGAGACCTGCCGCCTTCTCTTTTGCATTAAAAAAAGTTTTTCTATTGATGTTAGGTAGGTCATCCAGGCTCAAATCACTCAATGTGCCCATTCAACCTCAGGTAGTATATTTTTTCCCTCCTTGATCACAGCCTTATGTAGAGAGGCAGATATAGTGTGGGGCACTATAGAAGAATTCCTTCACCCTAAGAAGTGTATTGACAATAATACATATTGGTTCATTTGAGACATTAAGGGGGCTAAACTAGCACCACAACCAGCACCTGCCAAGGCTAACACTATGCCAGAACGTATGTCACACCTGGTGGCCGAGTTTGTTAGCTTACGGGTCGACCCATAAGAGGACATGGAGAAGCAGTGACAAGCCAACACTGAGTTTAGCCAATATACGATGGATTCATTCACGGTCCTTGGCTAATTACTCACTCAGTAGGTGATTAGGGGTGGCGCGGACCCTACTTAGCTGCCCCGTATGCCTACCTACCCGCGCTTGATCAATACCTGAGACTTGATGATGACATCCAACAAAGACAGTGAGGATGAAATCTGAATCATCAGGGAAGTATCTCTTACTTTTGCATATTTGACTTCCTGTGATGTTATTCTATACTCTTATTTTTTTCCATTGAGAGCAATGTAAACTCTAAGTGTGGAGGGGACTTCAGTAAAAATTCAATAGTATAAGCTATGTACTGACTGTTAAGCTTCCTTGTGATATCACAAATATTTTCTTTCCCTAAATGTCTATATTACTTGGCAGTGGTTTACTAGTATAGTTCTCTGCTATGAAAAGAATCATCCATGTCTATAATTAGATATATTCTGCCTGTTTAGAACTCAGAGAGACTGAAAGTTGCT
Source organism: Ceratonia siliqua (assembly GCA_034509205.1). NCBI lineage: Eukaryota > Viridiplantae > Streptophyta > Magnoliopsida > Fabales > Fabaceae > Ceratonia > Ceratonia siliqua. Next base: position 3,763 of record JASKGM010010855.1, read on the forward strand.
ATAGCGCTAAGTGCACTAACTTCTATGTGAATATATGCTTGCTTGAATTCATTTGGACTAAATTAAGGCACCTAGTCATCAACACTTAGCCAACTATAAGTTTAGAGTAAGTTTATGTTGATTTAGACATATGTAAACACCTGATTTTGTTTAGATAAATTTTAAAATTTTAAAAAATAGCAAAAAATTAAGAAAATTGGAAAAATATAAAAATAAGCAAATATGGCAATATTAGCAAGAGAGCACAAAATATGAGGAAAATAGGAAAAATTAAAGAGGCCAAAAATTAAAATTACAAAATATAACACATCATTTTACCAAGATCAAAAAATATATAATGAAAAAACAAACAAAATTTCAAGCGGAATAATAAAATAAAAAGAATGATATAAATATTAATAAAAATAATAAAAGATGCCAAAAATGTCAAAAGAAAAAATAAATTAAATTAACAAAAATAATTATATGGATCCCACTATTATTTCTCTCTCATTTTTCCTTATCTCTAATTATGCCACATGCCCCTCTCTACTTATGCTACATGCCCCTTTCATCTCTTCTCATTTTCCAGCCTTATCTCACGCCACCTACCCTTCCCACTTTCCTTTGCATTTATTTCCTCTCTCCCTCAATCTTAACCTAACCCTTTCTCATTCCTTAACCTTTTCTTATTTTGTTCTCTTCATTCTCGGCAATCCTATTTAGATCCCGTTCGGATCTCCTTTTAACAGGAGAGAATGAATTATGATCAAGCCAAAAGGAATTCTAAATAATACATGCAGTGTTCGGCTCTCCTTTTGCCTTCAAGTAAAATGAAATTGAGAATGAGAAAACTTCCTTTAATTTGAAGACAAACTTCTTAGCTTCAAATTAAAGGAAATCACGGAAGAAGTGAGAGACTTTCCTATCTTGAAGCCGATGACCAAGATACCCTTCCTCCAGCGCAATTTGTTGTTTATTGGTTGCAGGTGAAATTGTTCTGCATTTTCGATCCCTCTGTGCAGTTGGGGTTTTTTTATTTTCGTTACTCTATTTTTTGATTCCCACAGTTGTAGATGTTAAAATTTGTTATTTTGGGGGGGTTTTTTAGGGGTTAGGTTTATGTTTTCCTTGTAAATTTGTTCTTTACGGATGAGTTGAATGCTTGTAAAGTTAAGCGACAGTGTCATTAGAGCTTTGTTGCTTGACATATAAATTGAATCTACCAATTACCTTTGGTTTTCCTTCTCTCTATCGCTGCCAAATTAAAGGTATTCCTCTTAGATTCCAGTGGCACTGTTTTTCCGTTACTTGTAAGTCTTCTTTCTTATTGTATTTTAAGTTTTTAACTATATTATGGTTTTATGGCTCTTGCCTTTCTGGGTCTACTATTTTTCAGTTTGTTATTCTTAGTTTTGCGTTATTCTGGATTTTGCATAATTATCAAATTGTAAATTTCCATGTATGATTATTCTCAGTTTATTGGGCTCTGCGTAATTCTGGTTTTTTCATAATTATGGTTATTTTAACTATACTTGTATGCTTATATTCTTGGCCTCTTCAGCTCTCTGCTTTACCTCCCTCACTCCCCAGAACTATAGCATATGGGGCAAAGGGAGTAGTGTACAATTCCTTATTGTTCTAACTAGTTAAGCAAAAGTAATCAATTACTGATCATCATATCAAAGTTCTTTAAAATAATTACCATGTATTATGTGGAAATGAACACCTTACAGCTGCTAATCTAACATTCAATTTGCATAAAGCTTTTTAATTTAGGCAAAACTAGTATGGGAAGTGGGAGCCTAGACTTTAAAATGAGCTCCATATGTTCAAGGACTATATGTTATTAAGATTTGAACGAAAATATAAAATACTCATTAGGTGAAGCATATCACATGTTGCATTTGTATGGTGTAATTAAACATACACAAGTACTAAATTAGTTTGCCAAAACATTGTATTGTTCCCAAAATGGGACATAACTACAACACAGCCAAAGCCACTTCATGATCAGTTTCCACATATTTTCAATGAGATTTTGAAAACTATATTGGGATTTTTTTTTATTATACTTGTGACTTTAAACAATTAGTCCTAAACTTCCCAGACCTTAAAACTTCATTCAATTTATGCCTCCTGCATAACTGAATTATTACTTTTAATCAACTTTATGGATTCTCAGGAGATGAAAAGCCCAATTTGCCTATTCCACCTATGTTTCCTTGTCTATATGTTAACAAACGAAAAGGATCACATAAAACCACTAGGCCAGTTTAAATAATTGATTAATTCATAATTGTTTTCTTGTTCTAATCAACTTGTTTTAATACACTTGTATGACTATCACTCATTAAGAAAAAGCTCCTCACATTCCTTTATATATTTTCCTTTTGGGGAAGTATATAATGTTTTTACTTCCCTTATGAACAGTGTTGGTGAGACATGATCTAAAATTTATAGAGTTCTTTTGTAATCCAGTGTGAAGATCAAACATGGAGAATATGAAGTTTGTAATAAAAGCTAATGTAGTTATGGGTGAAAGTTTCAACTCAGTTTGTGAATGTGTTAAAACTTGGTCTGTGTAGTTATGGAACATGAAAAGTTGCATCAAATAGAATTTTGTTTTTTAATACAATAGTTGCAGATTATAACATCATATATGAAAATATCATATTCTATTAATTTTTAATTTATTAGATTGAAATTGCAACTTGCTATACAGGTGTTAAAAACTCAACTGCAATTTTATGACTCTATTTGCATTCCTTTTACTGTTGTCCACAATGCAATGGACCCATATAACATAATGTAATGAGTTGATTGTGGCTTTGTGGAGTGCAAAAAAGCAAAAATATCTAAACTATATCTTTAATTAACTTCTTTGTTTGAGAAGTATGAACCCATCTGTGGGGTTTAAACATGAAAATTCTTGAGGCATGCTTAATTTATGCTTCCATCTCCTCTTTATTTTATTAATTGATAGTCATTTCCGTCTTATACATCTTAAGATATAAAATTAAGTAACCAAATATTTTCTTTATTTTCTTCTGAAAGTATTACTGATCCATAGTTGCATGATTGGTTCCTAAGTAGCTAGGTAACATTAACTACTTAATGGGAACTCTTCATCTGATATTGTTTAATATGTTTAATGATAGTTGGTTGATAATATGGCATCTAATGTTCTCATTTTTTACTTTCTATTTGCACAAAGTCATTTTGGACGATAATGGCATGTTTGGCACCCTACTACAATATTCATTTTTTGTCTACAATGTATTCTAGCCCCTAAACGGAAAAGAAACAAATTGTTGCTTTCAGAGCATTGATGGTGGCATGTGTAAAGCTAAGCATTAGTTTATGGCTAATATTTTCTCTACTTTTCTAGTTGCTTCTTTCAATATGTTTTGACCTCAGTTACTTGTAAGTAAAAAAAAAACAGGTGTATTAAATAAATAAGTGCTATTGGGAGCATTGAAGGTGGTGCAATTTAAATTTGGAATTAAGAGAATTTTTTTAACTTTTTTTCTTAGCTAAATTTGGTTGTCATAAATATTGGTACTTTTCGTCTAGTTTAGAAATTTGTTTTCCTAGTATGTGTTTTTCAATATTAGGTCACTAAGAGAATATGAAACCTATATTGAAATTTTTTCTTCCAAGGTCTTCTATATCTGAAAATTACTAGATGTTATTAGACAACTAGGACCATAAAAGTTTTTTCTTCCATTTTGGTATAATAACACATTTAGGAAACAATAATAGAAACTAAAAAAGGATACTTCCAATCAACTTTAGATGTAAAATGAAAAGAATAAAAGAAACTTCCACTTTATCTATTTGTTGTTTATATAGATTCATCTTTACCCACATATAATTTTATGATAGCATTGGTTGTTCATAATTCTAGTATTCTTTGTGTTTCTCATTGGTGGCTTGATAGAGTATACTGGTTCCTATCAATATACCATTGGGATATTATTACTTCTAACAAAAGAGTATACACCATGATAATATGAAACAGTGCTCCAGATAGGATAATTTATTATCTAATGTGGTACTCTAACATGGTTGTATTGACATGTAGCTGGTTGATAATATGCTATACCAATTGACTAATAATTTCTATTGTAATGTCTCCCATTTAGAAATATTGCATATCATTGCTTGATACTTGACTACAATGGCATCAAAGCTATCTACAATGGCAAAATGGAATGATATAAACACTGAGGTATTTTTGAAAGTGTGTGTTGAGGAGATTGAAGCTGGTAATAGGCCTCACACATATTTTACTAAAGAATGGTGAAATAATATAGTTGACAAGTTCAATCAGAAGACGGGTTACAAATATGAAAAGAGACAAATGAAAAATATATGGGATTCTTTGAAGCAAGAATTTGGCATTTGGGCACGGTTGGTTGACAAAGTTACAGGTCTTAGATGGGATCCTGGAAAGCAAACTATCGATGCATCTCCAGAATGGTGGGATGAAAAGGGCAATGTATGTATTTATAATTCTTTCCACACTCTCTCATATATTAATTATGTACAGTTTATTTACAGCTCCTTTTACATTTGATTTACAGGAGAATCCTAAAAATTTGAATTGGAAGGATTAAGGTCCAAAGTTCCTTGATTTAATGGAAAGATGCTTCAAGGATGTAGTTGAGACTGGTTCTCTTGTTTACAAACCTCCCATGTATCTTGTATCACATGAGGAACGAAATGACCAGAATGAAAGTGATGATGCATTGTTTCATGCTACACAAGGTGATATGGATGCTGATCGAGATCTCTTGGATGGCATTAATGACACACTTAATGTATCGAACAATATGCAGAGGAAGAGGAAGAAAGGGAGACAAGCATATAAAAGGGGTGGCACAGCACAAAGAATACAAAGTTCCCTTGATCGACTTGTTGACAACATCAATGAATCATCAGTTGCACCTCTTCCTCCTCTTCCACCAAAACCAAAAGATCCTTTCAGTATGACTAAGTGTATTCACTTATTGGACATTGCTCTTGGGATAGAACAGAACGGGCCTTTATACATGTTCGCCATTCACATCATGTCAGGCAGAATCAATAGAGAGACGTTTGTTACATTCATGGAAGCCTTTAATGTCAACGCGGTTATTCCATGGTTGAACACTTTTTCAATGGATGATGTGAAAAACTACAAGTGATATCGATGTACTAGGCATTGATGACTGCTTTGTTATGTAACGTACTAGATTTTTATTTTCTTCGATGTTGTTCTTCTTATGAAACCTAGGGGATATTTGCTTTGATGACTAATTCATTATGTTGTTTTTCATATGTTAAGTAATAGATATTTGCTTCAATGACTGTTTTGTTATCTTTGTTTTCTGATGCAACGTACTGGATATTTTTTTGATGAACATGAATTTTATGCTGTCTCCTTGGTTGGTTATTAACAAGAATTATGCTTATTTGCACAGGATGGACAATTATTTAGACTCAGGTACTGAAATTGTTGAACATCTTTATCGTCGTAGGAATGAAAGAATGAAACGTTGTTTGAAAGTTGCCACATTAGCTGGTAGTTTGGTAGTAAATTACCATGAAAAATATCTACGTAAGACTCCTAAAAGAACATCAATCCTTATAGGCCATAAATGGGTTCCAGAGTTGCTGCATGGAAATGAACATCGATTTTTTGAACAATTACGAATGAGAAAGCATGTGTTTAATAGTCTTGTCATGGACTTGACCCATAATTATGGATTGCAACCAACTTCCGGAGTTGGAGTAGTCGAAGCTGTATCTATGCTACTGTACATACTTGGCCGTGAGGCAAGTTCTAGAGATTCTTCTGAGAGATTTCAAAGATCTGATAATACTATATCAAGACAGTTCCACAACGTATTATAGTCTATTGAGAGATTAGGATGTTAGATTATAAAACCTGCTGATCCACTCTTTACAAATGCTACTGATTATCTTATGAATGATGAAAGATATTGGCCTTTCTTTAAGGATTGCATAGGAGCTATTGATGGGACCCATGTCAATGTCATTCCCCCTCATAAGAAGAAGATAGCTTTCACTGAAAGAAAGGGAACCACCACCACTAATATTCTTGCAGTTTGTGATTTTAATGTGTTTTACTTATGCAAAAGTGGGGTGGGGCGGTATTGCACATGACACAAAAATTTGGCTTAATACCATACAGGATCTAGAGGAAAATTTCCCTCACCCACCTAAAGGTAATAACTATTGTGTTTTTTTATTGGTGTTTTTGATGATGAAGTGTAAATGTTTTTCTAATATTAAATTTTTTTATTATAGGCAAATGCTACCTTGTGGATTCAGGATATCCTATAATGAAAGGATTCCTAGGACCATACAGAAATACACGGTATCATATGCCTATATTTAATCAAGGTCCTCTAGGATTTAGATTGCCTAATGACAAGTTTAACTACCATCACTCAAGTTTGAAGTGTGTTATTTAGTCAACTAACAATGCAACAATAGTTAAATAAATCACATGTTAACACCCTACTAAATTTACTAATAGACAAACAAATACAAACAAGTTTCAATATTTTAATAAAGAAACCAAATGGGACTACAACTAACTCAAACTATTTGCAAATAACATTAAATAATGCATGGGACCACGGATAAAAGAGAAAGCAACAGTTTTATGGGATATGTTAGACATTGAACATTGAAAAATGGCAGAAAGAGAATCTACAGACCTCCTCCACATTGTTCTTCGGTGGAATCCTTCAATGGTCATGATTTCTTTTAGGTTTTACAGAAGAGATTCCTTAGAGTGAGGCTCGTTCTTCCACGATTGGCACCAATTTTCCCTCCCGTAGTGATGCTCCTTCTTTCTTCCATGATTGGTAGCTTGAAGGCTAGTTTCTTTTCTTTTCTTTTCTTTTTTTTATCAAAATGCTGTGGTTTGTGCTGTTTCAAGTTGGGGTTTGACTTGATATTTCAAGTTGTCATGTCATACACATAAGTACTTTCGTCAATGTACTAAACGAAATCCTGACAGAAGGAATTGAATGATGTGAGAATGAGACATGATGGACGGTTTTGAGAAGGCTTTGCACTCAGTGACTAAATTGAGAACGCTCCCAAAAGTAAGGGATGAAAACAATATTTTACTCACAAAATTTTGTTCTGTGATATCTCTATCGACCTCCATCTTGACCCAAACCACTAAAACCCCAATACTCTCAAAACAGAGCAAACCAAACCGAGCTAGAGCATGATAAACAGAAAATAAATGGATGCAGCTTGAGCTCTTCCGTGTCATCCATCTGATCCTATACTAGTATAAAATCATAAGAGGTTTCAGGAATTCACTTTAATTTCTCTAGTAAGCCCATTTATCAAAAAACAAGAAGACCAAAGGAACAAAGCAGCTATAGAAGTTGTTCTAGTTGTACACAATACATATCGTATTACCAGACAGATAAAAAATAGGTAAAAGTAATTTCAGTAGACAGTAGGAATAATGGAAAGAAGCTATCGAAATATTAATCTTTACAATGTTGAAAATTAATTGACATGATCTGGCGATGTGCTAGTTAGATATGTTTGTGACATTTCAGCATATTTCATTATGTAAATTCTTAATTATTCATACCAAGACAGTGGAGGCATTACATGGCTCAACCAACGAATTCCTGAAACCTCTTGAGATTTTATCTTAGTATAGGATCAAATAGATGACATGAAGGCATCACTGGAATTTTCTTGATTAATAGGAGAAACCAAATTAAGTTATTGATACATTAAATAATGATTATTGATGTTCAAACCTTTGTATTACGTCCTAATTTTGCCACTAATAAAATACAATGTTTCACTCTGCTAGCTACTAGCTAGCGCCCACTGGGAAGATCATGTAATTTTTCTGCTATGTTGTTTGTGCTGTAACTCGTGTGTGCTTGGAACGGGGTTAAGGAACTTGTTCAGCTTCTCACTCCTTTTTAAAAGATCTCAACAGAAAAACGCATCTGATCCTATACTAGTATAAAATCATAAGAGGTTTCAGGAATTCACTTTAATTTCTCTGGTAAGCCCATTTATAAAAAAAAAAAAAAAAAAAGAAGACCAAAGGAACAAAGCAGCTAGAGAAGTTGTTCTAGTTGTACACAATACATATCGTATTACCAGACAGATAAAAAATAGGTAAAAGTAATTTCAGTAGACAGAAGGAATAATGGAAAGAAGCTATCGAAATATTAATCTTTACAATGTTTAAAATTAATTGACATGATCTGGCGATGTGCTAGTTAGATATGTTTGTGACATTTCAGCATATTTCATTATGAAATTCTTAATTATTCATACCAAGACAGTGGAGGCATTACATGGCTCAACCAAGGAATTCCTGAAACCTCTTGAGATTTTATCTTAGTATAGGATCAAATAGATGACATGGAGGCATCACTGGAATTTTCTTGATTAATAGGAGAAACCAAATTAAGTTATTGATACATTAAATAGTGATTATTGATATTCAAACCTTTGTATTACGTCCTAATTTTGCCACTTATAAAATACAATGTTTCACTCTGCTAGCTACTAGCTAGCGCCCACTGGGAAGATAATGTAATTTTTCTGTTATGTTGTTTGTGCTGTAACTCGTGTGTGCTTAGAACGGGGTTAAGGAACTTGTTCAGCTTCTCGCTCCTTTTTAAAAGATCTCAACAGGAAAACGCATCAAATTCTAATATATCTTTAACTACAACATCATGATTATTTTCCTGATCTTTTAAAAGGCCAACCCAACATCCCCTTTTGTCCTTTGCAACAACCTCAAATAGCAGATTCAAGCACTCTTGATACTCTTTCAAATCATTTGCCAAATTATGGTGGCATTTTTGTTTCGATGAATGGCTATGATGTGATTGATAGTGCTCAGTTGTGGGTCTTCCTGACAAATATCACAAATATTTAACAAGCTCAATATGTGAATATGTGTCTTTAACACTTACCTTCTCATTTTCTTCTGTCCTTTTTCCTGTCAATCTCCTTCTACCAGTTGCTCAACTGATTTACTTTTCATTCGTAACCAATCTTGCCAACTTCCTCACATTTTAGACAACCAAATTTTAGGCTGGGGCACAATCACAAAAAATTCAAAATGGTTCCGTTTGTACAGTGTGGGAACTTGGCATCACATACAATAAATTCATTATTTTGCAGTAACTCTGATTACTGCAAAAAAAAATTAACAAAATTCCCTAGCCCATAACTGAGATTCTGAAAACATGGTTTATACTATCTCTGAAGTTCAACATAAAATACAGAATATATTATTGTCAAGATCAATTCAATAATTAGACCAGATTGTATTTCTGCCTTACAGTCACAGAGATCATTGCTGCCCAAAATGCCAGTTGAGAACAGTATATCACCAACATCACTATTGTGGCTTTGATGGCGTTGGGGATGATGGTGGCTTCATATCTGGGTACTGCCAAGAAGAGAGAGGAATAATGAAAGGGTCCTTAGTTAGTTATAGCATGGAAGCCTAAAATTATATAATGCAAGAAGGCAGTGCCACGCACTGTTCAGTGTTCACAAATATAGATCTGCACTGTGGCTCTGTTTCATGTTGTAACATTATGTAAGCAACAATTTCAAAAATAAAGTCAATCAAATTTAAAAAGTGTTCAAAGTCATCTGCCATTTTAGATTTGAATTAAAGAAAAATCCTTATGAAGTTATTGACGAAGTCTGAATATCCATTTAATGGAACAACTCTGTTCTCCAATTAATATCTCCATCCAAAAGTCAACCAACAATCTGTTAGCCCCAAGGTTTCACAGAAGGAAAGTTTCTTAAGGTTTTGACGAAAACAAACTCATGGAGCTATATTTGGAAATTATTTAAAGGCTATAGTTTCCCTAAGAATTTCAAATTCAAAATTCAAATATAATCTATGACTTTCTGACATTAAATGGGTGCCTTTAATGTAAATTCTTTCCTTGTTTTGTTACACAGAATAATAGAACAAAAGGAAAGGATCTATCAATCAAATCAAAGTAAGGGAGCAAATCTCCTATCTATGACAAGTCAACTAATGCTTAAATGGAGCTATCTAAGGCAATTCGAATGAAGCTTTTATGGAGCACTCAAACAGTCTAAGACAGCCTAGAAGGAGAATCAAATCTGTCCAAGTTAGAAAAGAAGCATACCAAACATATTTGAAAGTTCAACAAGTCAAGAAAGGAAAGAAATCAAGCCTAAATGGAGGTTCTACATGGTCAAATTTCGGAATAGAGGTATTCAAGGAGAGACATCTGTCAAGACACATTCAAGAATGATTTTCATACTTGTCTATAGCAGATTGAAGTTCAGAAATGCAAATTTGGAAGGAATCAAGCTTGATTGAAGGCATTTGAGAGGAGAATCGGACTTGAGCAGAAAGCTACGGATTTGGAATTAAAATTCGAAAGTCTGGCTGCCAATCAACCATAACTGACTTAAAAGTCTGATCTGGAAGGTTTCGTGGTTATTGGACTTCGTTTAAGCTTTCAGCTAACTGAAGACAGATTTTCAGTTAACTGAAAACAGCTTCAGAACAGCAAACTGCAGTCAATGATGCTAAATTGACGCAACGGCTAGTTCAATTAATCATTTACCAGCTCCAATGGTCAGAAGACATTCAAGACATATAAGCAGATGCATTTGAAGAGAAGAATCATCATTGAGCTACAACTTGCAAATTACTCAAGAAGCTTTAGGATTCTTTGTACAACACCTTAGTATTCTGTTAGAATCCTTGTGTGAGCTTTTACCTGGCCTATCTACTCCAATGAGAGAGTTCATTTTTGTATTCTAAGAGTTTCTTAGCCTCTTAGAGTTGTGTTTATTATTGAAATTCTGTTTTGAGAAAAATCCTAGCTTTTTAGTGAGAGAAAGTAAAGTATAGGTGCAAGATTGTTGATGGTGAGCAAAGTGAAAACCAACCTTGTAAATGCTGTTGGTAAGCGTGCAAAACCACTTGTTGCTAATGAACAAGCAAAATTAGCACAGTAAAACTTCGTGGAAGTAGTGAAAAGTCCTCGGGGGCCAAGGGGACTAAACATATGCCATTCTTTGGGCCAAACCAAGATAAATGCTTTGTGCTCAAGCTTCTCTATCCATATCTCTCTCTATTTAAGCTTTCAGTACTGTTTTGATAATTTAGCTCGCATTTCAGTTAAGCCTATATATTGCCATCTAGCTGGTTTTGTGCATATAGTGTAAACTGGTGCATATGGGTTTTGCCGACTAGGTGCTTTGCTTGAGCATCTTTAAGCCAAATTATTCATTAGTGTTTTTGCAAACAAATTGCGTTTTTGAGTGAACACCCAATTCAATCCTCCTCTTGGGTGGTTTCTTCTTTCACAATCAATTTAAACCACTACATTCTTAAATTCAAAGAACAATGTAAATTGAGATACAAATAGTTTATGAGTATGCCTGTTTGAGATACAGTCACCATCAAGTTTCAATATTTCTCAGTTGAGAGTATGACTATTTGTGACATTGTTCTTCTGCTACAAACCTTGATTAAGAGATATTACATAACTACTCATGAAGTGAACCCTATGCCTCTTAAACTTTCAGGTCGTTGAGAACTATAATTGAAAAAAATAAAGAAAACTAGAGGAATCATGTACAGCATGTTGATGATTTCTCTTCTTTCCTTGTTTTTGTATTTTGGGTCCTTTCATTTCGTTTTTTCTCCAACAAGGTTTTTCAAAGATTCATGTCAGAACATATGAATTACATTATTCTTTCTAACCATCATAACATGACTATGTGGCTTTAAGGATGCAAATTATTTGTACACAAGTCAAAGCTGATTTTTATCTCTTCTATGCCTTTGGTAAAGTTCTAGATAACTGATGTTTGGTGGGGAGCTTTGAAGTTTGATCTCAGACCTCCCATTAATGAGTGACAGTTCCTTCCACTAGTCCCATGAGGCATAGCAAGGTCAGGATACTTTGAACAGTGAAAGGAAGTAAGGTCAATCCAATATCCAGCCAAATAAGAACAAGCAAGTCTAGTCCACTTAAAATCAATTGTTGCAAGAGCAGAGAGCAACACATTTCCTAATTTTCTACTTATTCATAGCTACTTTTATTTCTTGGTAAGCTTTGCTGAAAATATATATTCCCAAAGATCACTAGGAGAGATACACAGCATCAGCATATTTTATGAACCTTTCCAAGGAAGGCCTGGCAGAGAACTCACAGAGCAGGTCATGTTATCGCTGTCTGCAATTTCGGTCTCAATTCTATAAGGTGAAAAAAACTGGCAGATTCCTCTTTTTTTAATTAATTGTTTTTTAGTGGAATGGCATTGAGGCAATTCTAGGATAAGAGTATGAATTTTACTACATCCTCCTTGATGAATACCTAGCCCCATAAGCTCCAAATACCATAATAATCCTATCTTTGCTAACAATTCATGTAAATAATGATAAGAATTGGGTTGTGCCTAAAGAACTTTCTCTTCAAAATTTTATTCACCTTTAAAAGAAACAAATAGATAACATAGGACAGATTTGGCAATTTTCCAGCTGATGCGACATGACAAAGTTTCCAAATAAAAAATATTTGGTTGCAAGGCCAGCAAAAATAATAAAATTATAGCAGAACAACATATGGTTTATGAAGAGTAAATGGATCTAGAAGATATGAATGTGAGGATTATTTAGGAGATAATAGGTAAGGGTTGATTTGGAAACAAAATAAAGGGTAGAAGAGGTCAAAATGCAGGAGATACAAGGTTGTGAACAGGACCTGTACATGGAAGGTTTAGGTTCTCCAAAAGAAATTCAAGGAAGGATGAGTCAGCATTTTATAAGGAGAATATTTGAAGGTATTTGACCAATAAGACAGGACCACTTTTCTACGGATTTTAATGAACAAGACCTGTACATCCGAGGTGTAGGTTCTCTAAGATACAAGCGTCTAATGAACCAAAATACTCAAGCTCAATAGTTTAAGGATTGCCCAGCCTTCATACATGCTAGATGGTGCACCTATTTCTTGAGAGTAAATAACTTAGCACTATTATCAACTTATTTTAACTGTATTTTTGCAATGATTGATCATATTTGGTGAATGAAACTTAAGTTGTTAATCCAAAATATAAGTGTGTATTACAGATGAGTCTAATGGCTGTTATTTTAAATATAGCATCAAATACATGGACACAACACCACTTGCGAGGTGCTTATATGCGAACTTAATATATACAAGAAGAATCATCATACATAAGTGCCTATATATAATGTTCTTGGAGTTTGTATGGTTAAAAATTCCCCTAAAATAACATGCTATATGTCTGTAAGTGTGAGCCCAATCATGGTTCTACTAAACTGCTAAGTTTTTCATGCTTACTAAAATTTTCTCAATGATTACAGTGAGGTAGGGATTCAAGTTGCAGCACTAAACAATACAGAATATTTTAGTTTTTACTAAGACATACTTTTTTTCTTCTACTTATACCCAAACATGATTTGATAGAACATTAATGGACACAGCGAATGGGGAAGAGAAAAGAGATGTGGTGAACATACATTTGGGTAGGGAGAGGAGGAAGCCATAGAATCAATTTTCACATCTGGAAAGGATTCTGCAGACTTGCTCACATGGCCATTGTCTGTCCTTTGATTTCCAGATACAGGAACATCTGAGGATAAAGCAGTCTTGTAATTATCTTTATTTTGCTGAATCCCTCCATTTGCACTGAGTTGTTGTGAAGCTTTAACCTTTGTCCTTCGGTTAATATGTACAGAGGGGGGTAAAAGGGTATCCTGTATTGCCTGCAACCACGAACGTGCAAAATTATTTCCTCTATTATCTTCCTTCCAAGTTCCAACAGACATCCCACAACCAGAGGCATTCATTCTTAGGTTGTCATCAAATCAAATTGTGGGAATTAAATCGTCGAAATTGATAATGAATCCCCTATTTAGGTTTTCTCATATTCTAAAAAGAATTAAAAAAGTTTTGCAGTAGAGGATGAAGATTTTGATTTAACAACTTTGAAAGGTTTTCTAAGGTGATGAACAGCATTTTTAAGATATATACAGATGTTTAGCATTTTCTGTTAAACAAACAACAGGCAGAATAGAAAAGAACAAAAAGGACATACCTTCCACCCTTGCTGACCTCTGACTCCATCTTTGACTGCATAGGCCTCCTTGAAACCATTCTTGAATAGTAACTCAGCTACTTTCATGGATTTACCATTAAAACTACCTTACACACAAAAAGAGAAATAATTGATGAATTTTGCAAACACGTATAGTATATGGTAAAAAAAAATGCAATTACTTTAAGAAAAAAAATGCAACTTATATCACCTTCATCAAAGTTCACAGACATATATAACCAGAATATTTCAATCTTCTGTAAAAGGTAAAATGTGATGAAGAAGACAACAGCATAATCAGAAGATAACAGATAAAACTTCCAACAAAAAGCCTTTTTGTAGGTCAAAATAAATCAGTATACTGTATATACAAGAATATGCAAAGCTGCAGATCTAGTTTTGGCCAAAAGATCTCCTACTTTTTCCAAGCCAGAAAATCGAGAACCAAAGTTTGAAGTAGTCCTCCATTCTTTCCTTCACAAGGATATGTTCAAGAATGAGAAAAAAGAAATAATAATGCATCAGGTAACACGTGCTATCTGTCATGTGCAAAATCTGCAGAAATATTTTACATTCAAATAAAATCAAGAAAATTTTCAAAACTTGAATTGAGATAATTGAAGAATTTTATCTCTACAATTTGCATCTCTGCTCCCCCTAACTCAGAATAAAAGCAACAGATGGTGCATTATATTCAACTTGCACAATTGAAATTTGCTCAGGCATTTATACACACTGTCCAAACAAATGTTTGAAACTTCTCTGTTTGAGAAAAGCAAAACTAATACGAATTTTCAACTAGTTAGCTAGGAAACTTAATCTTAATTTTCATTTCTTCAAGTTCCATTATGTTATTCCTTGCCCAGTTGTTTAAAATTTTGGTAGTCAAATAAATACTGCATATCAAATTTGTCTCATTTCATTGTCCTTAGTATATCTTTTACAGAAAGGTCCAAAAGTAAAACCCTCAGAAAGAACCCTGCATTTGCCAAATTAAACAATTTAGTATATCCTGTCTTTTAAACCTAAATAACACAGGATTCAGAAATCGATTGCATCAAAGGAAAATATATTGCTTTAAATTGCTGCAATTTTTTTAACTTACCTGTCCAGAATACAGACGACAGTATTTGGCGCGTCCTTGAAGCTCTCCAACACCTTCTTGACAAACCCATCTTCATCTCCCTCTGAAAACTCAACTTGCACTACTTCCTTATTCAAAATTTTCAAATTGGGAGACCTCAAGAACTTCAAATTCTTCTTATCTCTTATGTCCAAGAGCTGAGAATTAGGGTCATCCCGGAGCTTCCGAAAAGCATCGATGGCGGATATGAACTTGTATTTTCTGAAATACTCTTGAGTCAGAGGTATAACAACCAGCCAAATGAAGGTACACCCAGCAACGAAAAAAGGGTATCTATTGAAAAAATCATCAATCGAAACTAAAATTGATTCCAAGTTGATTTTGCCTGAATCTGGCTCGGCCACAGCTTCAGAAGCAAGGCAAGGAAAAGCAGTAAAAAGGTCAATGATAGTAAAAGAAAAGTACTTGGCTAAATTTTGGAACACTGGCGTGTTCCGGACAAGAAAAAGATGGTTTTGAAGCGAAGTCCGAGAATGGGTTCGGAGTGCGATGGGAATTTTCTTGGTCGAGGAAAGATGAGCATGATGAGAACATAAAGATTGGAATGCAGAATCCGGTGGTTTGTGGTCTGAGAGTAGATTTAAGGGTTTGAATGGAGCCAGTTTCTGGGTTTTGGAGTGGTTTTCGAAGAGTGGAAAAGAAGGGAGAACTATAGACAGCGAATCCATGAGGAGATGGGAAATGGACAGCGTCAGAGAAAGGATAGAAAATCTACTCGCCTATCGGGACTGTTTTATCCTGTTTGGGTCATGACTCATGACCCATGATCATTTTCCTATTATTGCTAACGGTTAACGTCTTTGTCCTAACTGCGTCTTGTCTTTCACAATTTATTTAATATTTTTAAGTTGTCAGTTAAATTTAAATTTTAATATTTTATTTAAAATTATTCATCCACTTAATATTAAAATTACTAGTATGAATAAATAGATTTTTTTTATATGTAATTATTATTTAGTTTTGAAATTTTTATATATTTTTTTGGTACATGAACTTTTATTTTTTTATATTTAAACAAAGTAACAAAATATAATGATTTAGAAGCATGTAATAGTTAACTACGAAGGGAAAACATGAGGCTTGCATGGAAGTAGGTGGTGGAAGCAAGGTTGAAGTGGCCCGTGAACTAATCACACATGATTTATTTGTTTCCATATAGTTGATATGATTAATGTTAACTATTTATATAATTTTAATTAAAATGAGATTGCATTAAATTTATTCAGTGCCACTTAAAAAAGTTTAAATGGGATCAGATAAATTTAGATAGAATCACTTATAGTAATTGAACATTTTTTTTGTTATCATGACACCAGTCAAATTTTAAGCCATCATCTTGATTTTACGTTCTTTAAAGTGAAATATAGAACGAAAAGGTAGACGCATTATAAGCTAGAAGAGGAGAACACAAGAAATGTTACTTATATCAATTGTTTTATTATAATCTTTTAATGAAACTTAAACATTAATCATATAGGTTCACATAACAATTATGCAAATATTGAATTAAAGTAGCTACCTAAATAGCATTTCCTCTTCTCTTAGAGTAAAGCTAAATGACCATAAATGGAGCTATCATCTCATGAAAATGAGAAATAATGTCTTGTGAGTTTTATGCATATCCCCCCTTGTGAGCTTTCTTCTTCAATATTCTCCTTAATTTATCTCCACAATACTACCTAATCTCAAACCACAAACACCTCCTTCACCACAACTAAAATCATCATATCTTGGCATATTCAACAGTCATCTTCCCATCATGTGCTTTCTTGAAGAAATGCCACACATAATCCGAATATAGTACTTTCTTATATATTGCCTTCTCCCCACTTGCAAGCACTACAGGCAAAGGGCCTATAAAATACGAGGCTCTAGGGTTCACAAATATAGGGACTGAAATCCTAGTCTTGCTTCCATTGGCTGCCACTCGGTGCTTAATGCTCTTGTACCTACCATTGCTCATTATTTGCAGTGCATCACCTACTTTGATCACAAGGGAGCTGGGGACCGATGGCACGTGAATCCAGCCGTCACGATCCCCGTCCCGGACATATAGGCCACCGGTATCATCTTGGAGGAGAATAGTGAGGGTTGAGACATCAGAATGACGGCCTATTGCTACTGTCAGCTCTGGATTAGGGCAAATGGGATAGTAATTGAGGTTGATCCTCTTTGAACCCATGTAGAGTTATTCTTTAGCTTCATCAATTTCTTTCACGTTTAGTCTCTTCATTAGCACTTGTAGAAGTTGTTTGATCACAATTTCCGACTTCTTCATGTACTCTAGTGCTTCATCCCTACAGATTACAAACAAGTAAGGTGCAGATTTCTTTCTTCAAATCTCATAAAAATACTATTTTATCAATTTTTGAAATTCTCAATTATTAGAAAGTAAGTAAAGCTCCATTTGTTTCAAAGAAAATATCAAAATATCAAAGTGTAGGAAATATATTATGCAGGGAATAGTTCTTGAAAAATTTTTCTATGGAAAAATGAAACAGAAAATATATAGATTGAAAATAAATTCCTCTTACATTGTCTAAGAATTTTATAGTTAATTATTACTGTATCAAATATAAAACAAAAATTCTCTGACTAAAGAAAAAAAATTGATAGTTTTTTTTAAATGAAACATTTAAGGTAGAAGATAAAATCTTTCACAGAAAATTAACTTTAGTAAAACAAAGAACCAAAAGGAAGCAACAAATGTCAACTAACAATTAATAAAATTTTACGATCAAGTGAAATGAACAAGAACTAAATTTAATGACCTGCATGCAGGGGGCCATGCTGCTGCATCCTCATCCTCGGAACCATGGAAGAGGCTAAGGTAATCTTTCCACTCTAGAGCTTTCTCTGCTTCAGGGCTAAAGCTACTTCCATACCTAACATTCTTAGATGGAGAGTTCTCTTTTGTGTACTTCATCTTCTCCTCAGCCGGCAAACCATAGAACCTATAAGTTGCATCCTTCACATTGTCCAGCACTTCCATGGGCACTCCATGGTTAACAATTTGGAAGAAGCCCCACTTTTCAGCTGCATCACAAATTGCGTCTCCCACTTTTGGGTCTTCCCAATTGGACATGTCTATGATGGGAATGGATTCTTGTGAAACAATCTTTATGGTACTCATCCTCTGTTCTAATGGCTGGATATATTGCCTGGGGAGGCTCTTTAGGCCCATTTCAGAGAGACCCTTTACTCCATTGCCTTGAATCATCACAAAATCAGTGACATCTGAGGAGTTGGCCAATGGAATTGCCATGGTTGGTGCCATTGCTTGAATAAATGGTATAGGCTTTACGCTTTTGCTAATAGATAATGGCTTGATCAAGCTTTGGGAGCTTGAGAAACTCCAAGCCATGCAAAGCTATTTATACAATAATATGCCCTAGTTTGTGTTCCTTCGATGTTCGCCTCACCAACTCAAACGGCAAGTTACATGTAGAATTGCAAATATAAATAATCAAGGCAACTGCATGAAGCATGTTATTATTATTTACGGGAAGAGAGCGAGAGAGGGAGAAGGAGTTGTGTGTCTATAATTCTATATTAAAGCAGTGCAAATGTGACCATTTCTGTCATAGACGTACAATTCAACAACTACAAGTGCATAGTGTACACTCAATAATAAATAATGAACAATCAACTCATCTAAAATATTAGGTAACATTATTGCATTAATATGATCCACGTAATAAACAATTAGAAATAAGAAAAACTTTCCCTAGTTAGTAAGCAGCGGAATCTGGTTCCATATATTATGGAAAACCAAGTCAACCAAATTAATTATAAAGAAAAATGTTTAAATAGATGAGTTTGGTTCATGGTGGGGAACTAAACCAAACGGTTCAGTTCAGTCCAATTGTTTCTAGGACTTTGTTGTATCATATTTTGGATTAGACCCATTCACATTATGAACATTGTATTTTGTCTTGACATTTTCTAATACGCACAATATTGTCACCAAAACTAAGCCTCTAAAATTTCTCTATGAAATTAATCCACCTATACTTAACCTAAAGTCTAGTTTAATTAATTGGCCCAAAGTCTAATTTAATTTATTAGTCCAAGGTCTAATTCAATTAATCACTTTAACCCAAAATTTAATTAAACTCAGCCCAACCCAACATTATTAAAACTCATCATCTAAACCCATTTTAATGTAATTCATTAAAATCCCAAGACATTTTTACCCTAACTGGAGTTTTAATCTAATTCTAGCTCCATACTAATTTCACTCCTCCTAAAACTTTCCTTCTCTATTTAAACAAAGCAACCATTCGCTTTCAAAATCATCAACAATCACGCAAAATTTCCACCTCAAATCCCTCTCCCAACAACTCACTCAATGCTCCATCTCCCATTCACACAGAAGCCATCACGTCACACTTGGTCATCTTACCCATTTTTTTTTCTGAAAAATGTTATATGTATACCTTCTTTTGCTACATATTTTCTACACTTTTACTTTTAACCATTAATATATTATAAAATAATAATAATGCATGATAGATGATAGATGATAGATGATAGACATTAACAAAATAATATATATGAGAAAATGTGTAAAAGTAGTGTAAAAAAAAATGTACAAATAACATTATTCTTTTTTCTCACCGTCATACTCACAGCACATGGCCTCTTCCCTTTCTTTTCCTAGCACCACCATTTACACCAACTCACCCATAAACACTTGCACACACATTCTTTCCCACCGACACATAAACACCTGGACACACTTTCATCTGCTACCGTCACCTACATCAGTTACACACTAACATGCCACATTAACATCAACACCACACCTATTCATCTCTTCTTTTTTTTTTGGGTGAACAAGGGCAAAGCCTAAGGAAACAAACAGGACACACCCTAAACAAAGCTACACTAATATTGTCATTATACATCAACGAGAAAAGGAAGGTGAAACAGAATGAAAAACAAGCAAACCAAACTGATGACTATGAAAAAAGGTTGCAAGAAGGTCTACTGGCCTATTGCCTTCACTGAAGGTATGAGTTAATGTTATGTGCAATACGTCTCTAGAGCCAAATGTAGAGATGAAAGACTGAGAAGAGAGTGCAAGAAACCCGAGTATCGGGAAGATTATGTGCATTAACATGTATTGGATTACTAACTTACAGTGTATTCAAGTAAGACCTTCCGTAATTCACAGAATTGGTTAGGAATGTTGTTGCTGTGTAATAAGATATAAATAGTGTAATCATTTTTAGAAAGGAATGAAAAATATCAGGTTTCTCTTCTCTCTCTTCTAAAGAGGTTTGTCTGTCCTCGAAACAGAGTTCTCATCATTGCATATACATCAACTGGTGCTTTTAATGTTTCCATGGAGGACAAGACAAGATCCAAAGCAGCTTTCAAGCAATTCGAGGATGCTATTGCCAAATTAGTGTCTGCTCAATCTACTCTCACAACCAAATTTGACAATATTATTGCCAAAATTTCCTATAAGGAAATTGGAAGTCTACCATTACTACCATCACAATATCCTTTTGAAGTTTCGAATTCATCATCCGTGCAACCATCTTTGTACTCAAAATCATACATTAAACTTAATGTACCACACTTCAACGGAACAGATCCATGTGGTTGGATAATCAAAATCCACCAATTCTTCGATTACCACAGCACATTGAATGAGCAACAAATTACAATCGCTTCATTTTACATGGATAGTCCAGCTTTAAGCTGGTACCAATGGATGTACCGCAACTCTCAAATCACCTCCTAGAAAGGCTAGCTACATGCTTTGAAGGTGTAATTTGCTTCATCACAGTATAAAGATCCACGAGGTTCTTTATTCAAGTTAACATAGCGTGGTACGGTTTCTGACTACCTACAAGAATTTCAAACTCTCACAAATCGAATTGTTGGCCACTGTAGTTCCTTTTGAGTTGTTTTATTTTGGGGCTTAGTATAGATATCCGTCATGAGGTGCAGGCATTACAACCATTGTCTCTGTCACAAGCAACAGGTCATGCCAAATTACAGGAAGCTAAGATCCTCTATTACATATGTCATAATAGATCGCGCCCTCCAATAGTCTCTTCTCAGTACTCACCGTTGTCTTCCACTAATCCATTACCTTTTTTACTGCCGGCATCACCAACCAAAACCACATTTAGATGATTAAAGCTAGCCGAAATGGCAACACGACGTGAGAATGAACTTTGTTTTAATTACAACAAGAAGTTTTCACCTATGCACAAGTGTCCTTCTCGTTGCTTCCTCCTAATTACATATGACGATGAACCACTGATAACATTGGTGGATGACAATGAGACTGTCCCAATCATGGGAGAGACAACATACGACCATGTGGCTGATGATGCTACACATATAAGCTTCAATGCTCTCTCGGGCCACTTAGCACCCAAAACACTAACAGTTGTGGGTCAAATCCTTCAACAACCCATCTAAGTTTTGGTGGATGAAGGCAATGCACATAACTTCATAAAAGCTAAACCGACCCATTTTCTCTACTTACCAATTAGCCTAGTCCAACCTCTATAAGTTTTAGTTTGCAACGGCGAGTAGTTGATGTGCATCTATGTGTGCAAACAGGTTCCCTTGATGATTGGTGATAAGAATTGCATGTCGACCTCTATGTTTTACAATTGGGTGGCATTGATCTGGGTTTAAGAGTCTAATGGCTCAAGTTATTAGGCTCGATTTTAATGACTACTCCACACTTACAATGAGATTTAAGCGGTTGGGACAAGAGGTCAAGTTACAAGGTGCAACTCAAGGATGACTCAACCTCATTTCGACCGGTCAATTGCATTGATGGGTCTCAATGAATGCAGTGGCCCAAAATCTTCACTTACAAGTTAGGTCTTCCTATACGTCTCAACCAGAAGTCAAGCGCAATCCTTTCACCCACCCAGATCCAACTCACAATCATCTTCTTTCTCGATACTCCTATCTATTTGAGCCACCATCTATGTTGCCACCAGTGAGGTCCTTCAATCACTGGTCAATGTGTAACCGTGCAAGTACCCTTACTTCTAAAAAGAGGAAATAGAACCAAAAGTTCAACTGATCGTCTAAGGTTATCACCAGATCATAATACATGATGATGACATTTCTAAAACATCATTCAGAACACACAACAGTCATTATGAGTTTTATGTGATGCCGTTCAGACTCCATAATGCTCCAGCTACAATATCAACGACAAAGAACAAGTTATTTCAACCAATCCCCAAGAAATTCATCGTTGTTTTCTTTGATGATATTCTTATCTACAATTAGTCTTTCACCGATCATTTGCACCACCTGGCCCATACTTTCACTCTGTTGCAACAAGCTTATTTCTTTCTTAAACCCCAAAAATGTTTTTTTGCTTAGAGATGGATTGAATACCTCGAACTCATGGCAAAAGCTGACCTGTCACCCCACATTATTCTAAAATTCAAGCAATGCTGGATTGTCTAACTCCCTCAATGGTCAAGGCCTCAAGGGTTTCCTTAGTCTTATTGGCTTCCATTAAAAAGTCGTGCGAGGTTATGCTTCTCTAGCAGCCCCTTTAACTAAGCTTCTTAAGAAAGCTAAATTTCATTGAAGCAAGTGATGACACACGCCCCTATTTTGGCCATCCCAAAATTTGACTTACCATTTGTAATTCATATGGACACTTCGGGCATTGCCATGGGTGCCATTATAATGCAAAAATGATAGGTTGTTTAGCCATTTTTAGCAAACACTTTTTTTCTAAAATGGCCCAAGCATCAATCTATATCCTCGAGTTGACAGTGATTACCTCCACTGTCAAAAAGTGGCGTCAATACCTTCTCGGTCATCATTTCACTAATCAAACTGATCATCAAAGTTTAAGGGAACTCTTAACTCAGGTGACCCAGATGCCATAGCAGCAACATTATCTCTCAAAATTACTAGGATTTGATTTTGACATCTAGTATCGTCCAGGCCAAGCCAATGTTGTTGCAGATGCACTCTCGTGAGCATGGGAGATACATAATCTATCCAGGGAAATTTTTGGATGGTCTTAAATAAGACTTAGCCAACAATTTTAAGTATCAGGCATTGGTGCATAATCTATCCAGGGAACTTGACTAGTCATGATGTCTTCACTTTGATTTATTACTTACTATTTTTTAGGGTAGTATTTAGCTACCTCGTGACTTATCCTTCATGACTATAGTTATCAGGGAATTCCATGCAATGCCAATGAGTGGCCATGCTGGACTTGCTAAGACCTTAGCTCAAGTTAAGGCTTTTTTTTTTTGGCAAGGCATGCGCCACGATATACTAGAGTGCATTACTATTTACTTTAATTACTAGTATATGAAGTTTATGCATCAAAAGCCAACTAGGTTTCTCCAGCCATTATTTATCCCAACAAAACCATAGGAGGACCTAAGTCTGGATTTCTTCACAAGCCTTCCACCCTATCAAGGGCACCCTGTGATACTTGTTATAGTGGATTGTTTTTCTAAGGCTGCCTATTTTGGCACATTACCTGCCACCTTTACTGCTTACAAAGTTGCTTAGCTCTTCATTTAATTGATTTGTTGTTTACATGAGCTACCTTGCAATCTAGTATCATTTTAGGACCCAATTTTTCTCAATAAGTTTGGGTGTACCCTGTTCAAGTTCTCTGGCACTAAGCTTCACATGAGCACAACATATCATCTATATGGTAAAACAGAAGCCACTAATCACACCTTGCAACAATATATGCATGCCTTCATCCATCATGAACCTTTAATTTGTAGTTTCTACCTTAGGCTGAGTGGAGTTAAAACACGGTTGTCCATTCATCGATGGTGCTTCCTCCGTTTCAAGTTCTCTATGCCCAACCACCATTCTTAAGTATGTGGTTGGCTCATTTACACTAGAGGCTTAGTAAATCTTACAACTCCTTCGTAAGAACCTTAGTAAAGCTCAAGCGATTATGAAGGCTAATGTTAACAAGCATTGTCGTGAGTTAGACTTTGTAATTGATGATTACGTTTTTGTTAAGCTACGACTTTATCAACAAAATTTTGTCTCAAGGAAGATTTTCCCTAAGCTTTCCAAGCGGTATTATAGATTGTTTCATATTGTAAAACGCATTGGTTTTATTGCATACAAATTGGAGTTGTCAGCAACTTCAAAGATACACCCTGTTTTTCACCGTTCTTCACTTAAAAGGTCATACACCCTAATACTCAAGGGTGCCATAACTTCGCCTCTGGATGTAGTTGAAAATCAGTCATTGACCATGGTTAGCTACAAGCTCAACACTTCACATGAGGCTCCTAAGACCCTGGTTCTAGTACAGTGGGTCAAGTTATCCCTTGATGATGCTTCGTGGAAGGATTGGGATGAGTTGAAGTAAACGAATCACCTTAAGGACAAGGTGTTTTTCGAAGCACCGTGGGATGTTACGTGCTATACGTCTCCAGAGCTAGTGTGTAGAGATGAAATACCGAGAAGAGAAAGCAAAAAAACCTTAGCATTATGAAGATTATGTGCATTAACATGTATTGGCCTACTAAAAATGTAGCTTACAGTGTATTTGAGTAAGACCTTCTGTAATTCACAGAAGTAGTTAAAAGTGTTATTGCTGTGTAATAGGATATAAATAGTGTAATCATTTTTAGGAAGGAATGAAAAACACCCAGTTTCTCTTCTTTCTTTTCTAAGAAGGTTTCTCTATCCTTGAAACAGAGTTATCATTATTGCAGATGCATCATGTGAGTATCTGAAAAGAGTTCTGCACTAGATGAATAGCTGTGAGTGAGTCAGTTTCCATGAAAACTATCTCAAAACCATGAGACCAAGCCAGTGTAAGTATAGTATACAGCTCCCAAAGCATAGCTTGCACCACACTACAAGTACTCAAATTTTGTTCAAAACCAAAGAGGAACTTTCCCATATCATCCTTAACCACACCCCCATAACAGATAACAGTGTGAATGCCTTTGCAAGAGCCATCCATATTAATCTTTACCCAACCATTGGGGGAAAACTTCCTAGAAATAAAACTTTCTTCATACTTTCTAATAGTCATAGCTCGACCAAGAGGAAGCACCAAGGAGTAATCAATGTTGCAAGTATATAAGATAACATGCATAACAAGGTCAGAGGTATATCTATTGCCCTCAGGGAACATAAGTTCATTCCATCACTTCCAAATAACTAAATTGTCACACCAAAAACTATTTGCCACCCCTCCTCTTTGTGCCTTAATCGCATAGTCGGCTCAAATTGAAGCCAATCATTGAGACTAAACTACAAAAAATGGGTCCAGTATTATGGCTTAACCAAATGCAACCAAACAAAATCCATGTCACAGTCCCGAAGAACATGCATAATTGTCTCAACATAAGAACCATCCATGGACAATCCTCAACCGTCATTAAGCCTCAACAAGCTCGATAAACATTAGTTAAAAGCCTATCTCTTGCACAAAGCCACATAAAAGCTCTAATTATTTTGGGTCCCTTTAACTTCCAAATAGAATTCTAAAGATTAGAGCAAGAGATGGGCTAGGTACCTATAAGAAAATCATATGGAGACTTAACTGAAAAAGAACCATAAGTAGTAAAGTTCCAAGCAACATTACCATGAAAACTAGAATGAACTATAGTGGAATGAATACCACCAATCTCAACAAAAATATGCATATGCAAGTAATTCAAAAGAAGGGCCCAATTTTAATAAGAAGAACCACTAAATCAGTAATATAATCAGCATCTTTAGCATTAAGCATTAAGTGTTGAGGCTACTAAAAACGTGATCTAACAGACGTATAATCTGTTGTGGCATCAACATGTCACCATTGTAATTCGTGGCTACAAACTTAGAGGCTTTATAAAGAGTCTTGTCACTGTTCCACCTAAATTCCAAACCAAAGATGATGAGGAAAACTATTAATTGTTAATAGAATCTTTCGAATGGGAACAATAGGATCAATTACTTATGTTTTGACTTTTATCATCTATGACAAAGCCAATGCTTGTTCGTATAGTAGGATGCGAGTATTCTTAACAAATTTGGGATAAGGTAGAAACACATTTTTGTACACAAACTAAGGCTCAAGTTAAATGACTCAAAATGCAATTACAAACTATGAAGAAAGACTCAATGTCGATTGCTAAATACCTTTCAAGATTAAACATTGTGCGGATGCACTGATTTTGATTGGTCACATTGTCTTCTTATGTGATCACATAGATGCAATTTTAGATGGTTTGCCAGAATAATTTGATTCCTTTGTGATAATGATCTCCTCCAGAATGAATATCTACACAGTGGAAGAAGTGGGAACTATGTTGCATGCACAAAATCATAGGCTAAAGAGATATTTTAAGAGCCTAGCCATAGCGTGAATAAACCTTACAGAATAACCAATAACTCACAGTCAAATCAATAGAATGAACAACAAAGCTACGAAAACACCAATTATGTTGGAAATATAGATAATCAAATAGGTGGTTTTAAAGGAAAATGGTCTAATAGAGGTTCCTTTAGAGGCCAAGGAATGGGTAGAACTCCTAGACCTTAATGCCAACTATGTGAAAAGTTTGGCCATATAGTAACATACTACTACCATAAGTTTGATCAGACATTTCATGGTCTCTTTTCCCTGCACCCTTCAATAATCAAGCTTCCAAAGCTCTCAGAGGGGTAACACTTTAGGAAATAGTAATTTTAACTCTAATTCATCTGCAGTCTACAGTTTCCAGCAGAATAATAATGACTCCTCACATACATACCAAAATCCTCAAGGCAGCTTATTTGTAGGCCACACTTATATACCACAACTGAGTCATGCTCCCACTGTAAATTTGGCCTCCACATAATACACTTCAAAACTGCCCTTAATTAATGTTTTTGACTCATTTAAAGCAACCAACCACATTACTCCACATCCAAACAACTTGACAACCAAAGAACAATATCAAGGCAAAGAAAAAGTCTTGGTTGGCAATGGTAATGGTTTAACAACATAGGGCATTCTGCCTTGATTTCACCATATATTGCACAAACACTTTCCTTGAATAATTTTCTTTATGTTCCACATATTACTAGAAACCTTTTAAGTGTTTCACAATTTGCTATAGATAATAAAGTATACTATGAATTTCATCCTAATTGTTATCTTGTGAAAAATCAGGAAACTCAAGCCATTTTACTTAGGGAAACCATTAGAGGTGACCTTTATGTCTTGACAAGCTTCACACCATCACCCAGTCAACCTCACAAGTTCAAGGTCATTTTCTCTCTCTATCATTGCCCTCATTCACCTCAGAAGATTCAAGCTTTTCTATATCAAGTACACAACTATCCTCTCCAAATCAAAATACCTTGAGTTAAGTTACAAATACTTCTTTGGCTCTCAATTGTACTAGTTTTATCTCTCATTGTATAAACTCCACTCAGTTTCACAAGTGGTACTGTTAGTTAGCCCACCCTTCTGTCAAGGTGGTAAATCAGGTCCTCAAGAGTTGTAACATACCTTCAATCAATAAAAATGCTGCATTATTTTGCAGTTCCTGTTGTTTGAGCAAAATTCACAACTTGCCATATCCTAATTCTTCTTCTTACGATAAGCCACTGCAATTAATACATAAAGATTTATAAAGACCATCCTCACTTAGTTCTTTTGGTGGCTTTAATTATTATATAAGCTTTGTAGATGCCTTTTCCAAGTATACATGGATCTATATACGTAAGTCAAAATCTAAAACCCACCAACATTTTAGCACTTCAAAACTCTTGTAGAAAACTAGCTTGATAAAAAAATTAACATACTTTAGTTTGATGATGGAGGTGAATTCATAGCTTCACTCATTTCCTAACTAAAAATGAAATCATTCACTATAATCTTTACCCTCATTCACACCAAAAAATGGCACTGTAAAGAGATAACATAAAACAATTATGGAAAATGGGTTGGCCTTTTTAGCCAGAGCACATGTGTCCTTGAAAGTTTAGGACTTAGCTTTCAAAACATCAGTTTTCTTAAGCAATAGATTACCCACTCTTGTGGTTCACCCTTGGAGAAATTGTTATACCAAGCTTAACTATCATTCACTCAAGATCTTTGGTGTACTTTTTATCCCAACCTTAGACCATTCAACAAACACAAATTGAATTTCAGGTTCAACTTGTGTACTTTTCATGGATATAATGATAATTACAAGGGGTATAAATGCATGGACCCCTCAGGGAAAATATTTTGGTCAAGAAATGTTCTTTTTGATGAAGCTACATTTCCTTTTCATTCCAAAGCTCTTAAGAAACCACCAAATCAATCCTTCACATACCTATCATTCAGTAGTCTCAATCTTTGTAACCTCACTAGCTACACATCAAAATGTTCATAATGCTACACCAGATATACAAGCAATGCCCAACAGTGAAAATTTGCCTGTAACACTAATATTACCAAAAACAAACTATGATAATTTCCCTAAACCATTGACATTACTAGCAACAAACATGGCTCTTGATCACCCAACCTCAAACTAAGCAGCTCAGCCTACCTCCTCTCTTCTTGGCTCACTTCCTATAACCATAAGAGCTAAGGTTCGCACATTTAAGTGCAGATTTTCCTTAGCTAATAAAGAACTTAACTCATATGCTAAAACTATGTCCCAACCACACTGGAAACAGACAAATAATTATGAATATCATGCCTTGATGAGTAACCAGACTTAGAAATTAGTTCCATTACCTATTGAGATAAGGCAATAAGCTATAAATGGGTTTTCAAAGTAAAAGAGAACTCAGATGGAACTGTACAAAGATACAAAGCAAAGCCTATAGCTAACGGGTTTCATCAAAGGGAGGTGGTTTGACTTAAGGAGACATTTAGTCCTGTTGTAAAGCCCACTACAATAAAAAATTGTGCTCACTATTGCCATAACTATGGTTTAGAACATCCATTAATTGGATGTAAATAATGCATTCTGTAATGGGATGCTTCAAGAGGAAGTTTATATTATTCAGCCCCTAGGATTTGAAGTAACCAGTGGCAATGGGAATCCCAGTTTAGTCTACTAGCTAAACAAGGCCCTATATGGTCTTAAGAAAGCCTCAAGGGCTTGGTTTGAGAGATTAGCCCAAGCTATCTATTCACTTGGTTTCAATTCTACAAGAAGTGATCAATCTCTCTTCATTAAAATAGATCATTGCAGCACCATCTACATCCTAGTTTATGTGAATGATATCTTGGTAGTTAGGAGCAAAGAGGAAAAAGTCATTAATTACAAAACTAAATCATCAGTATGCACTAAAAGACCTAGGAATGGTTGATTATTTTCTTGGAATCAAGGTGAAGTCAATACCTAATGGGGTTCACCTATCCCAAACCAAATACATCAATGACCTATTACATAGAGCAAAGATGCAACATGTCAGGCCAATGTCAACCCCTATAACAGGAAGGTTGAAAATGACTTCCAATGGCAGTGAAGCAATGCTTGATCTATAGTTATTCAGTTCAATTATTGGAGTACTATAGTACATCACTATCACTAGACCTGAGATAGCATACTCAGTTAGAAAGATATGCTAATTTTTGAATAAACCTATAAAAGCTCATTGGAAAGCTATAAAAAGATATTGAGATATCTAGGAGGGACTTCAACTCATGGACTATTTCTACAAAAGACACAAATCTAGACATTATAGGGTTCTGTGATGTAAACTGGCATCAGACATAGAGCATAAAAAGTCGATTTCCATCTACTATATCTATCTTGGAGTGAACCTAGTGTTTTGATCATTTAAGAAGTAAACAACAGTGTCCAGATCCAGCACTGAAGCTGAATACAAGAGCCTACCTAGTGTGGTAGCTGAAACTAGCTGGATTCAATCACTGTTATCATAATTGAAAGTGCATACATTGAAAGTTCCACAAGTTCTGTGATAATCAAAGCATAGTGTTGCCAAGGAACAATTTTAAGTGAAAATGAAAACGTTTAGGAACATTTCAAAAATTTCATGGAAATGAAAGATATTTAAAGAAACGTTTCAAATAATTTTAAACTATATATATATTTCAATTTTAAAGGAATCTAACATAATAACAATGATATACATATATAAAATTAGATAATATAGTGTTAAATAATCATATTTTCATTCAAATAACATTGATATAATCAAGCATCCTATTTTGTTTGTCCAAAATATAAAATAAAATCTTAGAAGAAAATCATTTATATACACAAATTTAGTATGATAATATGATATCAAAATTAGCATCAATTTATGTATTTAAATAAATGTGTACAAATTAATGATAAGAAAATGTAAACTAAATTAAATTAATAAAATTAATTATTATATATACTTTCGTCATTTAATATAGATGTAGAAATAAACAAAATTTAAAACAAATATATTATATATAAGCATATATTTGGTAATTGGATTACAGAGTTTTAGAACCTCCCAAAGTCTAGAGTCGTCCTCCTCAACAACAACTTGCTCCCCCTTCACCCTTCAGTCCTAATTGCTCTTGCCTCCTTGAAACTATCATCTCCACTCTCCAGATGCAGTCATGTAGATGCTTCAATTTGGGACTCAATGAAGAGAAAGAGATTAGGAAGATTGGAAGAAAGAATTGACAATCCATAAGCAAAAGGTTGGTTTTCAATTTTCAATTTTCAACTTGAGGTTCGTGTGTTCTGAAGACTAAAGTGTTGTATTTGGTGTTATGCTTTGAATAATTTGGGAAATCTCTGTAAATTCATTCCCTAAAAAGTTTGGAAAAGAGAACAAGGAAGTCTTTATTTTATTTTAGAATTGTACATGGTTTCGTTGAATGCTTTGAAACATGACGAAACAGAGGGATTTCCTTCAAAATACACTAATTTGAGAAAGTTTCCACGTAAACGGTGGATTTTCGTTCTGGGCATGCTATGTCGTTTCGGTCTCGCACAAAATCAAAATGTTTCCTTGAGTGCAGTTGGATGTTAATCCCATTTTGCATTCACATACCAAGCACTTTGAATTAGACATTTATTTTGTAAGGGAAAAAAGTGAGCAAGAGACATATTGAAGTTAAGCATGTGCCCTCATTTTACCAAAATGTTGACATCCTTACTAAAGCTATTTCGAAATCCAACTTCATTGCAATGAGAAACAGGTTGGGAGTGTGAGATTATGTAACTTTATAATCAAAGAAGCTTCAAAGTAGTGGGGAAAACATTGAGCAGACACCTCAGAATTAAGGAGAAATATTCAAGCCATAAATCCCGAGTTTAAGGGAAAATATGGAGAGAATAACCCCCTCAAGATTAAGGGGAAATGTTGAGAATAGTGATGACGTGGCACTGGTTTGATGACATGGATCAGCTTTAACTAATTCGCGCTGACTCAACTGGTGGTTACACAGGGAACTACATTTATGTTAAAAAGTTAGTTTATAGGAACTAGGTACTACTAGTTTTCTGTTAGTTTCTGTTTTGCTTCCTTTACTGCCTTATGTTTCTTCCATGTGTATATAGACAATTGTTCATTGCCTTCAATAATCAAGTTCAGATCATTCAGTTTATATCTCTCTGTTAGAAATTTATCACACACCAAGAACCCAACTATCAAACCAGAACCTCACTCTTTCACCATCACCAAGTCTCCAGACCAGGCCCTGCATAATATACTACCAATCTACTATTAGAAAGAACATATTGCGCTAAAGTAATCCGCCTAGCAAGAGAAAGAGAATAACTCTTCTAGGCACTACTAATCCTAGAACAAACCTAGTCAACAATGTATT
Source organism: Ceratonia siliqua (assembly GCA_034509205.1). NCBI lineage: Eukaryota > Viridiplantae > Streptophyta > Magnoliopsida > Fabales > Fabaceae > Ceratonia > Ceratonia siliqua. The sequence continues at coordinate 35,808 of JASKGM010010855.1, forward strand.
GGTAAGTAGATTTCTTTACTCTATTATGAAGGAGGGGAACAAAATACTTACCAAGATCCTAGTGAGAGGAAAACCAAGCTGCTCACTAAGTTCTTTACACCATACATGATTAACATTCCTGGAGAAGAAAACTCTAGTTTTGGATGAATTCACCTTTTGACTAGCTTTAGAACGAAATATAGATAAACATCCATTGATCACCTCAACCTGAGCACTATAAGCTTCAGCAAAAATAATAAGGTCATCAAAAATGAGATGAGAAATATTAGGACATGTCCACCCCAAATGAATCGGTCTCTTGGAACCATCGTTCACTTTAACATAAATTAATTGCTTAGGCACTCCATACAAAGCACAGAAAGATAGGAAGAGAACGGATCACGTTGCCAAATGCCCCGTGAAACTATCGGTTTTCTCCCTATTCTATAAGTGTTACATAAAGGAAGTAGGTAAACAATAAAAACATATATCATTAAGACTCTGATGCAAACCAATATTGTGGAGGGTGTCACAACTTAATTTTCAAAAATTAATTTTTCAAAATTTAATTTAATTTTTGAAAACCAAATTAAATTAAAAACAAAGTTTCCACTTCAATTTTATTTTTATTTTAAAAGAGAAAATTTAAGGAAAGACCATTTATTTTAAAAGACACTAATTTGTGAAACACAAGTCTAGGTTCTGGAGTTTAATAATGCGTGAAGAATGTGTTAGGTATTTTACGGCATCTGTTCAATGAACGGTTACCCAAGTTAATTGTGCTAACTTAATCATATAGCTCTAATTATTATTATCCTTTTTAAATCACATGCTAAAATTAATTAAAAAAAGCTTTAAGTTGACTCCATAAAAATAAAGGAGAAAATAAAATTTGGTATAGGACTGACTTGACCTACAATGAGAAACTAAAGCCTACGTATCTTATTGCAAGTATCAAAGTTCACGTAGTTCGAATAAAAAAATATTGTGATAAATTTGATTTTATCATAGAAATTAATAGAGTTAAAGAGTTTTTTCAACTGGGTTGATTTTAATATATGAAATTGGTGAAATCTCACATTCTTACTCTCTTAATTTTTTCTTTTTTATTTGGAATTTTTCTTGGATAATTAATTTTAAAAACATCTCCCTGAATTTCAAAATGATATGAATGGGCTGTTGGAATCTATATCACTTAATTAACTGCCAATAACCGGTATGTGGAACTACAAAATCCTAAGGTTATTCATGAGTCATGACCCACCAGTTAATCATACAAGCTTGCGAAAACCAAGGAACTAAATTTCGAACGAAACGCTCGAAATGCTCGAAAAATTTTCGTTTCGGGAGATACCGAAACGAAATGACATTCCACCGAAACGAAACGAAACGAAAAAAAAAAAAAGAGAAGAGTTGTTCATAACCAAGATTGAGAAGAATCTAAACATATTTTGAATTATGAAACTAAAAGAAAATAAAAAAACTGATAAGATTGAGAAAAGTTTAAACTTCTTTTAAAATTTTTATTATTATTTATCATATTGTATCGCACAACCTATCAGCTTATACCTTACTTTATGATAGTATTATTTATATTCTTCAGATTTGATTATCAAAATAAAATATTTGATTTGATTTTTATAATTATTTTTATTATTGTTTTGTTTTTTCTAATAAACTATATTTAAAAT
>JASKGM010010864.1:13818-37463 GCA_034509205.1 Ceratonia siliqua
CCCAAATCTCTAATTCCCATACCCCAAACCTATAATCTCAAACTCCCAAACTCCAAAACCCCAACCCCAACGCTAACCCCAAAACTCCAAACACTAAAACTTAAACCCTAAATCTTAGATCCTAAACTCCCAAATCCTAAATCTCAAACCTCAAACCCCAAAACCCAAATCCTTAAATCCCAAATCCTAAACCCCAAACTCTCAAACTCCAAACCCTAAATCCCCAACCCCAACTCCAACTCCAACTTCAACCCCTAAATCCAAAACCTCAAACCCCAAGCTCTAAATCTCAAACTATAAACCTTAAATTCCAAACCCCAAATCACAAACTCTAACCATCAGCCCCTATTTTTCTTTAAAATATAAATTTATTGTAATTTATATATAGGGGTATATTTGTAAAAATTACATAAATTCTCAAGAAAATAGCATCTAAGCTAAACGCGAAAATATCTATCATTCCCAAGAATTTACAAAATCAACCAAACACATTTTTTACATTCCTAGGAACAAGATTCCCAGGAATCATGTTTCCTTGGAGAACAAAATTTTTCCTGTACCAAACGCCCCCTAAAACTTTAGATTAGGATCCCAGCCTTTTCAAGAGAAAAGGCTGGGTCTTTTCTCTTAATCTGGATCGTCCAACTCTTTAGACGGTCTAGATCTTGCCACATAATCCACAACTTTTTAAAAAATATATTTTCTCCATTTTCTTCTTTCTTCCGTTCATCATTTCTCTCAATTTTCTTCTTATTTCTCCCTCAGCCTCACTCATTTCATCTCCTCGCTGTTCTCCATCATCGTCGGTGGCCGTCATCTCCTTACATCTCTGCATCTCTGGTTGGGGTGGGAAGAAGGGGATAGAGGAGCAGAGAGCACGTTCATCACCCGTACTCTTGGAGAACTTATTTTCATTTAATGGAGAGGGATGTACAGCTTCAACTTCATCTTCATTACCATCAAATATGAATCTAGGATAAGTTTTAGAACACTCAGATTTCTCATGCTCTCTACTCTGTACCACTTTCACTTGTGGGTTGATTAATAGAGGGTCTTGGTTAATGAGTTTGTCGAGAGGGTTAATGGTACTGGTGGGTGCTATTTGGGAGCTGTGATTTTGAAGTTGCAGAGAGGAGTTTTGAAATGGAGCTTCGATGCTAATGGTGATTGGGGTTTGGACGGTGGAGGGAGATTGGTTGTAGGTGGGTTGCTGGTAGGGTTTTCATCCTGGTAAGAAGAGGGAGTGAAGGAAAGCAAAAAAAAAAAAAAATTCTTTGCCACGTGTCTGTATCTTGGCCATCCAATATTTGGATAGCCAAGATGCAGAGAAAAGTAAGAAAAGGTACAGAGCCAAAAAGTCTTGAATCCAAATCCCTAAAACTTCAACTACCCATCTTTATCAAAAAAAAAAAAAAATTAACTACCCAATACTAAAGCCTCCAAAACCATATAGTAGGAAGCATATAAACCTTCCTCTTCTCTTTTTAACCTCCATTTAGCAAGCCATCTACCTGTGCCTATTATGGGATTGATTGATTTCAGTTTTAAAAACAGATTTTGGTTTTTAAAAATAAAAGATGTTTGAAAGTGTTGCTTTTAGTAATGACTTCTAAAACAGGAAAATAGAACAATTGATTTGAAAACAAGAAGGTGGTTTCCTACTCCGGGGTGTTTTCATTTTTTTTCCTTTCTTTTAATTCTTCTCTTTTTTATGTTTGAATATTTTTTTATTCTTTTATTTTTTTTAAAAAAATTATATTTTCTTTGTTTTTATATTTTTTTTATATTTGTGTTCTCAATGTTTTTGTGATTCTTTTTATTTATTTTTTAAAATAATAAAAATAAAAACACTCGGGTAGCACTACGAGGAATATGAAATGTTTTTAAATTTTTTTCTAAATTATTTATATCTTATTTACTATTCATTCATAATTTTTTGATACTATTCATTTATAAATAAATAAAATTTAAAATTATTTTAAAAATCTTTTTGAAAATTATATCACATATAGAATAATTAATTAATATAAACAAATAAAAAAATTTAAATAAAAAATTAAAAAAACCAACCTACCGCCACAAAAATGCTAGGCAACTCCTTTGATGTGATATGTCAGGTGAACACTATGGTGCATGGTACATTTGGCTTCCAATTATTATGTTTTTTTAATTTTTAATTTTTAATTTTTTATTTTTTAACATTAATTAATTATTATCTAGGTCATATAATATTTTAAAATATTTTAAATAATTTTTTATATCTTTTTTATATTATTCATCTATAAATTTTTTGACACTATTTATTCATAAGTATAAAAATTTTAAAAAAAATATATGATATAAACAATAATTTATTTTTATTAAAAAGAAAAATTTTAAAAAAAGTAAAAAAACAATTAAAAAAGTATAACATATCCTATCACCACCTGTGGCGGTTGGATAGAATGCTCCGATATGGTATCACTTACTTACCAGACGTACGGTTGGCTGAAGTTGTTGATTATTGTTGGCATAGTTATAGAAGTCGCAGCTGAAATCAATTAAATGTAAATTTATATATGTTCTTCTGGAATAATACTAAAACGGAATTGAAGGACGATTAATAGGACACTGACTTGGTAGTGGTTAATTGATGAAAACAATTATAGTGGTCGACGTTTGTCCCACAATTATAATTAACGTTCAAGTACCCTACTCAGACAATGTATCTTTCTTTTGAACTGGAACACTTTGGAAGAGTTGTATATATAGATGTGTGAGAGTGGAGTCATGATCATAAGACATTCAACCCAAATGCACTCACTGTTGCCATAGGAAACGAAGAGATGATACTGCACCTCTATATGTTGAGGGCATTCAACCTTTAATCAAATTATTGTTTTGTTTTTCGTTAACTACGTGAGAAATATGAAAGACGTCGAGAAGAAGATAAAGATAAATATACCAAAACATTAATATATTTCTTAAGGTAACATACACTAATGGCAATTAAGATAAATTAGTGTTGCTTTAAACATTTCATAACCTTCATAGACGAGAGACTTCATTACTGTCCTAGTTACATTATTGTTACAAAATAGCAAGCGCATGACCATATATTCCATGAAAATCAATACTATTTTCCTAGTATAAAATTCATTAGTTATAGCACAAATTTGTAAACCATTTAATTGTGAATCGGGGGCTTCCTTCTGGCTGGAGTGCAATCCATTGAGAATACTTCACCTTCTGCATTGACCTCATCTTGATGTTTTGGCTTAAGTATGTCATCATGTGCCACCCTATGAGCATCCCTACTTCCAACTTTGCTACTTTCTTTCAATGTTCGAGCTGCTGCATGGGGAAAAAAAAAAGAAGGACGAAAATCATTAGATCTGTCTATTGAATGAATCCAATATACTCTTTATGAGCTACGGATGATTCAGACAAATACCTCTGGCTTGGATGGAGATGAAGCAGAGGACGAAGAAAACCACTAGAAGAAGGCGTTTGTTTTGTACAATAACAGCCATCTTATATACTTGAACTTGTGCTCTATAATTAAGTCGCTCTTTATCTGCTGCATATAGCAGGTGGTTCATTTCACTCCCTTATATAGACGCAGATTAGAGCTCGATCCTAGCTAGTTGCCAGTTGCCACCAATTAAGATGATTGAGTTAGGTATCCTTGGTGGTATTTTGTACATGTGCAATATAGTCTACGAGGGTTAACATCACTGTCTGCTGCTGTCTGCCCAGAAATAGACGCCTGTGTACTTTTGGGGAAAGGCTTAAACGTGAATTGAGTATACCAGATATCCATGACCTCCATGAATATTGTCAATCTTTATATTTGCGATCTCAGTTCTTCTTTTATAGTCACCCGCTTCCTCTATATAATCCTCAATACTGTTTCATGTGCATATTAGTTGCTTAGTGACAAACTTCAGAGCATGTACGAGACAAAAACGAAGGAATTCACGATCTTTTCCTCATATTCCGGCACATACGATACGAGAAACTCCCATTGACTCTGTCTTTGGATGCAATAAGCTAAACCAAGCTTACTCAATTTGTATAAGATATTGAAAATATATACAAACCTTTGATTTTTGATAAACTTACAATTACTTGCTTGGTCAAATGGGATAATGTCCAAAAGCATATATATATATATAGAGTGAAGGGTATGGGGTTGTTTTGAACGTAAGTTGAATGTTCCATGTAGAATTTGAAATCTTAATAATGAATTATGAGGTCAATGATATATAATATATCATATTCGAGTGTAAGCAAATTATTTATATTATATGTCTTAGAATGATTTTTATTTTATTATTTTTTAAAATAATTATAAAAAATAACTTTATAAAATAAAAAATTTGTTTAAATAAAAATATTTTTCATATATTATTTTTTGTATTTTTCAAAAAATAAAAGACAAAAATAAATTAAAGCACAAAAAATTATTTATTATTTTTTAAAAATAATTAATAAAAATATTTATTTAAATATATTTTTATATTTTTATAAAATAAAAAAATAAGAAATTTTAAAACTATTTCAAACAATTCCTAACATAGCCTATTGCCCGCTAGAGCAGTAGGTGATCGAGCTAAACAGTCTTTACTGGTTTCTCAAACTCAACGATTTCCCTTGATTTTGTGTACTAGTCCTCCTCGCATTTTTAATTTACGTTATACTTTTATATTATTTAAAAAAGGCACTTACATTCACCTGTTAATTAGCCACCAGTGATAATATTAATGGTTGGTACATCTCATGACTAGAATTTGATCAAGGAAATGTCTGTAATCTTGAAATGGGTCAATAAATTTGTGCTGGAATATACAGACACAAGAGAACACGTTGAAGCATATGCAAGACTAGTGCGGGCCATATCTATGGCCTGCAACCTGTTTCTCCAGCCACTCTGAACCATCTTGGCCTCACCCCCACATTTTGAAAAGATTTCAGGTGAAACACGGGCTGCCACGGGCTGCCACGTACACTTCTGGCCTTCAAGTATCGACAATTTCCTCTTCTTTTATATTAATCAGGGGCCCTCGTTCTGGAAATTATTAATATTATCTGGAACTAGGGCTGGCTTGTATTAGCTAGGGTTTTCCTTGACGTTCTTTCAGAGAGTAGCAATCATTCAATGGCCTCGAAGTTGAAGAAGATGCGCAAGCATATGATTTACTGTTAAGCTTGGTTTGTCATATACAGTGGTTGTTTTGTATTGTGCGCTTGTTTTCTTCTCCTCGAGTTAGATTGAGTACGCAGAAGATTTTATTAATTAACAATGGAAGATGGCAAGCATTAATGAATGGAGGGAAAAAAGCCGACAGGGATCATTTTCAGAAAAGACAATGGACAATGTTTTTCTTTTTCTGAAGAGTAAGACAGTAGACAATGTTCGTATAGATCACATGGGAGGAGCCGGCCGGTTGATGATCTAATTGGTAGGCCTTCCCTTGTCCCTTGCATATTGCGCATCCACCAACACATGATTCGTAGAGCTAGCTAATAAAGGCCACGATAGAGAACCAAAGAACCATCCACTTGATGTGGCCAAATTACTACCAGAAACCCAGAACTGAAGATTTCGGAATCAATATTACTTTTCAATTTAAAATTCATGTCATATATTGGTATAAAATTAAAAATTAAAAATTAAAAATATATAATACATACGAATATATATCAAGATGTTGGATTGATCACTTAATTATTATTAAATTAAAAATTATAGCTATTAGTCATGAAATAATTTTATTTATTTAACCATATTAACATAAGAGGTAGTTTGAATGTGTTTGTAATTTTGACCAGGTACTTTAAATATAAGTATTTATACATAATTAAGCAGAAGTAATTTTACTGAAAAAATCGTTTGAATACAACAATACAAAAATATTTTTGAACGTATAAATTTATTAAAAATGACATATAAAAGTATTTTTTAAAAAATTTATAAAATATTTTAGGAGTATATTTGTCCAAAAAATTACCTCTCTCTTTCATTAAACCTGATTATTTTTTAAGTAATATTTTCTTGCATTAAAAATAAACAATATTTTTACTTATTTTTAATATAAATACTTCTAAAAATAATCTCATACAGATAATCAAAATAAAAAAAACACTATTTTTTTAAAAGAAAGCAACTTCCAACCTTCTCAAACGGGCCATAAGTATTATGTTTTAACTATACCTAACTCAAACCTAAGCCTCCACCACAAGACAGTTACTACACACATTAGCTGACAATCTTCCCATCTGCAATTAGACCTAATTATGACTTGACCTGGCCACACCAAAATTTTTGTCATGGAACAATTGTTATTATACTTTGGCCGACACAGGATAATTTTGGTTTTCGTTCTATGTGGTGTGTTCCAATGGAGGGACTTACAGTTTGACTGTCTTAATATACATGAATTAAATAGATAGAAAGATTACTAATTTAATTTAAATAACTGATGAGTTTGACTGCATATAGTTTGGTATCATGATCAGTTAACCAATATTCCCCATATATAGTAATTCAGAATTGAGTCCTAAGATTTCAACTGTTATCCCTCCTCTGCCTTCGCATCCTATATATCCTATTAATGAAACAAACACGAAAAGTTAAGAAGAAGATATTAAAACTTAAAATTGAAGCTATACGTATAATTGTGTATAAGTTGTAAATGCAATAATAGTGGATATAGCGCTCCTCGACAAGGAAAATGTGAATGAAATTAAACACGTTAAGTCAACCAAAAAGTCGAAAGGCTTATATTCATTATTAACATTATGATTTATGATATTTGAATTCGGTCATTTTTTAATCGTTGTCATCCATTTATATTTGAATAGTTATGATTTTTTATTACACGTAATTACAAAAAATTGTATGTAATCAAAATATTATTATATAAAAATAAATAAACGATTACGATGAGTCAAAAATTATACAAAAATAAATTAACTGTTATTATTCAATAACCACAGGATCAAGTGAGTTTAATAATTAGTTGATTTAAAAATGCAAACTATTTCTCCAACTTGTTTGGAATCGTAGGAAACTTGTGTTATGCTTCTCACTAAACCTAATCCCTACGATCCTTTCTTCTCTAATTTTTATATTGTCTCTTCGGATCGGGTGGCTTCTTCATAGTTGTTGTCTGCGCCTGTTTACCATTAGAAAGTATATGATTCAGAGAAGGATATATGTCCATATCTGATTTCTGATTAGGGTTTGATCCTGTTGTGGCCCTGGAGAAAACTTCCATGGATATATATATTTTAATATTCTGGATGCTAATAATATTTGTATTTTGTGGGTTGCATCTGTATAATAACCATTGCAATGATTGATAACTTTTCATAGCAGAACAGTTTCTTGGGAACAACAGCATGAAATCACAGTAACCCAATAAAGTGTATTCCCCACAAAACAAAAAAGTGTCTATCTTAAAGGCCTTTTACTTCAAATTTGTCAGTGCCATTTTGTTATTCAGATATATTATTGCACTTGTTGACATTACTTTGTCTTCATGCACTACTGGGTATCAATTCTTAGTTTATGATGGTTGACGACTGAACCACTCGCTTGTATCTAGCTAGACACCACTGTTTCATTTACCCTTATGCATTTTCATAGCTTTCAATTAAACTGCCAATTTGACTTCAAATATTCCCTGATTCTGAAAGTAAGCTTTTTGCGTTGATTATAGATCTATATGGTAATTGCACTAGTAACTGATATCACAATCTCTGTTATCTTCTTCACATAATACTTGGGGAACAACTCTAGTCTCTTGAGATATACTCCATCTGTGAAAAAGAATACATTCCAGTACTGGAAGCCATAAGAGGTTGTTTGCATAAGGATAAGATAAGGGTAAATATATTCAGGATGTTTTTATTCACTAGGACGTCTACAAAGCAAATTTCAGTATCTGGTTCTGCTCAAAACTTCGAAAACTTTTCTCCATTTGCCCCCTCCCATTCTCCTCACTTCAAAACTATTTACACCTCAGTTCTAAGACTAAATATAGCAGCTACACAGGTATTTGGCGATTTGAGTGTAGATACTCCTAGGTTCAAAGTTCTAAACATATAAACTATACATAAGAAAGTCTTAGAAATAGAATAGCAGAGAAGCAGCCAGAATTTGGTGCTTTCTCTACAACAGAAAACAAAATTTGGTGATCTAGTTATGGATTGGAGGATTTTTTTTGGCAGGAGTGTAATCCATTGTAGCCAATTCGCCACTGTCTAGTTCTTCTCCTCGTTGGTTCTGCTTAAACATATTACCGTGGCCTTTCTCAGCTCCATCCCTTGTCTCTCGCAAATTTCTGGCTGCAGAGGAAACCCGAAAGTGGCACATAAATGATAGATTCCGATATGTAGACATGCTTAATTTGAATTTGGCAAGAGAATGAGCAAGTATACATGAAATCATTCTTACCTGTAGCTATTGTAGAGAAGATGAAAATCAGGAGAAAAGCAACGAGAAGAAGGCGCTTGCTTGGAAGCATAACCATCTTGACTCTGGTATAGCGAAAACCACCTTGCACTTGCACAAGATATCTTCTAGATGCCCTCTTTTTATAGGCAGAGTAATTAGTACTTGCCAATAGAATGTGAAGACATGGTGTATTGGTGCGCACCCTTCCATGACGCATAAATAAATTGTTACAATTTTGGTTCAAATCAATGTCTCCTGCTCTGTCCTCCCTGAAAATGACAACACTTTGCTTGAAAAACAGGATCCAAGTTAACTGCAGATATGGATCCGTTCCCTCATTGTTATCTCTTTGGCAGCTAGTGCCCCCAAACACTCTGCCCTCTGTCATTTGAGGATTCACCAATCATCTGCAGCCAAAAATATGGTGCCCCCCCCCCCCCCCTCCCCCAGAGGAAGAAGCCAAAGTAAAAGAAGAGTAAGAAAAATAAAAAAATAAAAGGAAAGATAACGTGATTTAGGGGGAGGGGTCATAAACCGGGAGGTGCGTAGACACTTTCAATTTATGAAGTATCTCTTTCTTTCATTTAGTGTGTGTGTGTGTGTATATATATATATAAAGACACATCATACATATGAATATATCTCTATTATTGTGTACTAGTGAAAGAGATTAGCAAGTATACATAAGGTGATATGTTTTATATAGATTCAATCAAACATGAACAAATTAATGGCCTACATCTAGATTCCAGATATATGATGTACCTTACTACCTGTCCTCAAAAATGAAAGAGAAAATAAATGGAAAATGGTGGGGAGAAAGGAAGAAGACTCTGTCCCTCTTTACTCCATGGAATACTCTACCTGAAACTTTTAAGGGTGTCATGGAACTTGAGAAATTTGAATTTTCACAAGTGCCTATATACATGTAATGTATAAAATATCTTCCCCTTTCATGTATATATATATTAAGCAATTAAACTAGGGAGTCTCTCATGACTCCTGATATTTCATAGAGGAATTTACTCAAAGAGATGGAAAAGTGGAACACTAGAGCCCTGTCTTCCGAGCACATGGCACTTCCCCTGCAAGGCTGCAACATGCATCGATGCGCCATAGCAGTACAATAGAAACATCCTTACCATGCAATTATCCACATCCAGTGCGTGCTCTTATTTAATTACTCTGTATTCTTCCTCAGATCATTTGCTTTAATCATGTCTCTGTTTGATTAAGCAAGAGAGGAAACCATGCATTAATGATTCAAAATAGATAACCGACATAGATGGGGCTTCCATCATTTTCAGATAAGGCGATCAACAATGTTGAGTAGTAAAAATCACGTGGGAGGGGCTGCGGATTCATATAATTGTGGGGCTGCTTTGTCCCTTAATTGCAAATAAACTAACCATTATTTATGTTTCCAATTAAAGCTTAAAGCCTATATAATCATGGAAAATAAGGATTTGGAATAAATTAAACCATACACCTAAGCTAAGCAACCTCTAGGAAACAAATCATATGATACTTTTTGAAAAACGTAAGCTTCTATGGTTCTCATAGAAACTAACAACGAGAAGAGAATTTACAATGTTCTGACATAACTGAATATTTTATTATTGAGAATAATTAGCTCCAACTAGTTCATTCTTGAAATTAATAATTATCTAAACCAGTCATAATAATTAGTGTTTGCATTATATATCATTGGTAATGCTTTCCATGGGATCAAGGAGAATTAAGTTATTTGCATATAGAATCATCATAAAGAATCATGTCGAGAACCATGGTGGAAAGTCTAGCATTGGATTATGTTCCAATGATGACCCCAAATATTAATATTTGGTATAATGAGTTAATGACTATTCCTCTATACTTTTGGGTGTCAAAGTCCTCTACACCCATAGCATCCAAATCTATTTATGAGGCACTGCAAATGGTGGATCAGGTTTAGGATTACTTGGAGACAGTGGAGCCCACTGTCTTGCAAGTTATCTCTCATGTGGGCGAGTCCGGTTCAGGAATTGCCGAGTTAGTCAGGTCAAACATGGCAGGAGTATTGTGAATGAAGTTTCAGAAGTTACCCTGATCTAATCAATTTTGAGTCAGACTTGATAGGCTAGTTCATTTTTGTAAGATTCAGGTATGGTTAAGTTTTTGATTTATAAGGAATATCATGCTTATTCCGGCTGGTCCTTTATTAATTGGGCTAGCTCGAATTTTTTGTTTTAATTTTTGCAATTAGGGTTAGGTGTTGCGATCCCTATCTCAATATCTATCTTTTAAAGGTGGTTTCTCTACCATTTTTCATTACTTTCTCCTCATTTCTTCTATAACTTCCAGCCACTCTCCACCTTTTAAAGGTTTTTTTTATTGATATATATTTGTTTTGGATATTTTAAAATATATTTTTGTTGGCTTTCAGATTAATTTTTATGTAATGTATCATTTTTTATTAATTTTTTCTGTTAAGTCCTAAAACCTTATAGGTTAAGTTATGACTTTAAATAAAGGTACAAACAAAACGACCCGTCCCGAATTTTATACGTTTTCTTGAGATATGGACTGAGTCGACCAGAATTGACAATACTATCCAAATCTCGATGGTTTCTTCAATTTCTCCCTATACAAAAAGAAAGGCCCTGTATTTTTCTAGGCATTCTGAGAGACAGAGGCATAAAATGTTAGTGGGAGAAGGTGTGAATGAGGCTGCAAATTATGTATTCCACTAAGCTCCCAAATATTTGTGAATTAATTGGTGTTTGGTTTCTTTGTGGATAATATAGGTGCCAGCAAATTGTGCATTTTTCATCGAACTAGAATCTGGGTGGGTATGCATAACTTGTTGTAAAAGTACCACTCGATCAAATGAAGAGAATGTGGGTCTGGGAGTCTAGAAATGGGCATTTTTCACACACCCCACTCACTCACTTTCTCCTTTCATATTTCAGATCCAGTTCCGAGTTCATCAGCTGTGCCTCCAGTTCGTTTAATCATTGATCAGATTTCTCAAGGAACAGCTATGGATTATGTGATTACGGTGCCTTTATGAATTTTGTTAGTTGATTGTATTATCATCATGGAAATAGTTTAATGATAAACTTTGATTGAATGATTCAGGAATGGTTGGGTTAGAATGCGACCATGTCTGGAACCACTTCTGCATTGGGCTTTGGTGGGGGCATACCCTTTGGCGTGGACTGGAGCCAGGAGGGCCTCACCCAGAAGAGGATTAAGAAAGTAATCTATCAGTAATGGCGCTTGGTTTGGGATTTATTAGTGCATGAATGATGAATGAGGCTAAAATGTTATAGTTGGACAAGAGAGTACCAGTGATGGGGGGCACAAACTCACGTGCTTTTGTTGGCCATCCACCCAGCTCCGTGATATGGACCAATTTAACCATTTCTTCATAATTCCTTACACCTTACAATGTGTTTAGAAATTAGGACTAGGGTGCCAGAAAAAGAAGGGAACTAAAATTACTTAATTGCCAACTCGGCCCGTAGAATATCATCTACTGACTACTGCCAAGCCCACTTAAGATTGATTGGATTGCCCACTTAAGGTTGGTCGTTCATTAGATCATACAAAAAGCACTTCTAATTTATAAGCGTTTGGAGAATATTTTAAAATTTTGATTTTATTTTTCTCAGATTATACTAAAAAATTATTATTCTTATAATTAAGTAATGTTTTGTATGCAAAACTGTAATAATATTTTTATTATAGATTTTTTTGACTAAGTGGCTAATAATGAAAACACAATGATAATTTTTAGTTATAATACTAACCAAAACTAAATCTTAGTCATTTCCCATACAATTTTAAGGATATACTATTTAGTATATATTGAATTTAAAAAAATTTAAATATTAATTCTAAAATTTGAACTCAACTAATTAAAATGAGAAGCATATATCATTAACAACTAAGAATAAATTATTTTCCTCTCATGCTCTCAACTAATTATAATGGCATTTTATTAGGGATATAGGCCAACAGACAAAATTAATGTTAAAAAGCATTTATTAATGGGAATGCATTTTATAATAACTTATTTATTATTTTTTTGTTTCAAATTATTTGATATTTTAAAAATTTTATTTTGTTTTAAATTATTTATTATTTTATATTATATTAATTGTTATTTTTTTAACATTATTTTTATTTATTATTATCTTAATAAAAAAAATTTAAATTAATTTTAATAAAATAATTTAATTAATTATAATTATTTTTTATTAAAATTAAAATTATTTAATTTTTATGTCATTATAGAAAATATAAAACGGAAGGATTAACTGACCAAGTGATAGTGATGTTGCATGAAAGTATGTGTAACGCATGGAGACGTGAACACGTTCGCATATTCATTATTATGATTTATTGCCGATTAAATTTCTTTCCATGTTTCTAAATTACATTGGTTTGGGACAATACTGTTGGACTCGACATCCGATCAGACTCTATCGATTTCTGATCACGGGAAGTGGAGGATGACTGTATTATGGGGCTTCTCTGAGTGGCATTCGCATTCATTAGTAGCTAGTGACTTGGGTCTGTATCCAACTAGGCCTCTTGTAGGCCTCACCACCTTGATCTGCTAGATTCCCATGACTGGCCCTTCCTTTTGTAGTCAACAGCATATTCCCAATCCCAATCTCCACCTCCAATCAAAACCAAAATATTTTGGTCCCGAAGCCACTATCCTTGATAATTCAAAGAGGCCACCCGCCACCTTCTTGCACATACAGAACGCACTATGGCCTGCTTTTAAATTGGCTAGGACCCTTCAAGCTCCCATTTTATTCGGACATGGAGAAAAGCAAGTCCTTCTCGGCCTACTCTGACAACCGGGCTGCCTACGAGGATCGATCCAAATCTTACAGCTTCAACGGTCCAACTAGCAAACAAGATGATAACCCAGAGCTCCAAAGGAGAAAAAGGGTGGCATCCTACAATATGTACACCATGGAAGCTAAGCTCAAATCCTCCCTGCGCAGCAGTTTCAAGTGGATCAAAAACAAGCTTGTGGATGACTATTACCATGAGTAAACTAAACCATATATGTTGCTTCTTTTTAGTTTTTACTTATGTAATTTGATTCTACCTTTCAGCTTTGTGTATGAAGAAGCTTGGATGCGTTGTCTTTTTTTCGAGCCCATTATCACTGACGCAAACACGCACAACTGTATTATTTGTCGCTGGCAATTAGTGCGAGCTATGCATTGTTTCAATGGGTTTTTAATGCTTAAAATCTTCATGTTCCGATCGAATTCAAGTAAATTCAACATAGAGTACGATATTTCTAACTCCAGCATGTCTCAGAACAGATATGCTCTATCTCTAATTTCTTTCTCTCTGGAGAAAATTATATTCTAAAATTGCTAAGTTGCAAGATGTCCAAAATACGGACTCATTTATTATCACACAGCTTCCAAAAGGGAAGTGTGAGTCAAATAAATTCTAGAGCAAAGTATATCCTTTAAACAACATAAAACGCCCTTGAGCTAACATAGTCAAATTCGATGCCCCAACCTTTTATTTAATCCATAGAAACTTGATAACCTGTCTGGATCAGGTCGAAAATCCAAGGCAGAAAAGGACCTGCGAAATTGAGCAAATTCATTGCCTTCGTTGCGATTCATCATATCGATCATAGAGGCCTGAAAGATGGCGTTGTAGTTCTTAATGTTCTTAAGAGCATTGGGATGAGCCTCAGTTCTGGGGGATTTTTTCCCAGTACTAGACAAGAAAACTGGGGACAGAGATGCATTCGTGCTCCCTTCCGTCGTAAATAGTTTTGAGCCGGACGACGTGCTGCTAGCACTATTCCCCGTGTCTTGGCCATGCATACTTGGTTCCACATTTTTCTTCTGTCGACAAGGACTTCCTTTAAGATAAAGGCAAAGGAATACCACCATTGAATGTAAATTTCTCACCTTTTTTGACGATTCTGAATCGCTCATAATCTGTCCAGTGGTTTGATTCTTTCGTGACTGACTTACATTACTTATTTGAGATATTTGCCCTTTCTTGAAAGCCCGAGGCCTACATATATGATGAAAAGCAACAAAGTCACAAACAGCGTGGTTTTCCACAACCACGTGCGATTCTATGGAAACCACAATGGTACCGGTAACTTCCATCACTTAAAGTAGCCTTCATGTGATGAAAGAACAAGATTTTCAAGTTCTGAACAAACAGCTTACCTTTTGCGTCTTTTAGTTTGTGATCGCTCATCCTCGTCATTGTATATTACTGGTAACTCTGAAAGTTGGCATGGCAATGGACTAGTCTTGAAGAACTAAAAGCAGTAACTTACTTAGCATATTGCAATTTCCTAATGATATATATGTAATACACATGAAACTCTCATTTGGGAAATAATATGAAAGATTGGCAATTCTATTTATTGGATTAAAACAAATTTCTGTCTTTGCTTCAAAGTTTTGAATATTTTTACGCTTCATGCATCCACATACTAAAATTGAAAATTTTACTATATAAATTCTAGATAAGAAAGGCCATTTCATGCAGACAGAACACCACCTTAATGTCAAATCAGATCATCTTGCTGAAAACTGATGAAAAATGACAAACCCAATCCTTTTCCCCCTAAAATTTTGTAAGATTCATGAAAATATTTCATAGCTTTCCATGATCACAAGGTAGAATGAGTTGAGACGCATATATAGACAAACAGTATTTCCATCTGTATTCCAGCCAAGTCTCTGATTTTCCTATGTGACCAGTACAGTTGGCTTGCAATGACATGCCAAACTTGAGATACTATAATGCTACAAAACTCTAGCCATTCATGTCCCAAATCTTCAAATGTGTCATCCGAGCTTTATAACAAGTAAATTTATTTTATAGATAAAAAAGGTAATCAATAATGAAAAAAACCAGGAAAGAAACAAAAAGGAAAGAACCCACTTCACTTTGAAGAGCAGAAGCAGCACTGCCACGATAGATAGGGTCCAGATCAAGAAGTTTAGTCAAGAGCCCAAGAGAAGAGGAAGGAAAATCCCGGAAGGTTTCTTCATAATTAGGTTTGTAATGTGGTGGCCGGTAGCTTGTCATTAGCTTCAATTTTGTCCAGTAATCATCCGAAGGAGAACCACAAAGCTTGAAGATCATGTGAAGCTGTTCAACCTACGTAGAAAGACAGAGAGAAGAGAAAGCATGTATTTTCTATCATGCGTGACACATGAATAAACTATGGTACTTATTTAAAATTTGCAGAATTATCAGTGCCCAAGCTGATATATTTCAGCATTTCAGATAGTCCCAATAAACTTTTACCTCAGTCCTCCCAGGCATTATTGGCTTTCCAATGAACATTTCAGCCAATAGACATCCTACACTCCAGAGATCAATGCCAAAACCATAATCTGTTGAACCTAAAAGTAGTTCAGGGGCTCTATACCAGAGTGTCACAACTCGATTTGTAAGAGGCCCTTTTGGTTTAAGATCAAAGGAATTTGCAAGCCCAAAGTCTGCAATTTTCAGAACCCCTTTTTTATCTATTAACAAGTTAGAAGCTTTAATATCTCGGTGCATAACTCCTCTCTCATGGCAGTGCTGGAGACCAGAAAGCAGTTGCTGCATATAGCGCTTGATCTGTGCAAAAGACAACCAAACCACTCTGTTGTAGTTCACAAAGTGCTTAACCATGAAAAAATAGAAAGTGACTAAGTGCACAAATCTCAAAACTTTTCAGTTCTCCCTAGCTGTAAAAGGCATTACGAAAAATCTCCAACCTGTGCTTCGGTGAGTCTCTCCACAGGGCGGGTGATAATTCGGGTGAGGTCAGACTGGAAGAAATCAAAAACTAGATAAAGACTATACTGCATTCTTGAAGTTGCTAGTCCTTCAAGCTTGATGACATTGGGATGATCCAGCTTCTGCAGTATCATGATCTCTCTTGCCATAAACTTGATACTTTCAGAATCCGATGTGTCAAAGCGAACCTTCTTCAAAGCAACAATCTTTCCAGTGTCCTTATCTCGGGCTTTGTACACATTGCTATATGTTCCACGTCCTATCTGTAGCCCAAAAGTAGGAAACAGGTTCAGATGATGCAGGTAAGTAGTAACTATAAAAGCTAAAATCCCTTCCCTCTTCTCCTCTGCAGCAGGATAAATTATCTACTAGAAATACCCTTTCTTCTGCCTCTCTTAGAAAGAAGATTATCTCAAGATCCTGAGGATAACAGGAGGAAATTCACTGAACTCAAATCAGAGACTCCTAAAATCGTTTTTTTTAATCTACAAGATGCTGTGGATGATTTCGTCCCCTCTACCAAACAACGGAAAGTTTGTTTCCCATCCCACTTTCCCAGGAAAAACTTTCCTGGTACCAAAAACCACCTAAATGTATAGAAATATCAGTATGACAATCTGGTCTTGCAGGAGGTGGCTTAAATGAAAATTTGCATAATTATGTCGCATTTGCAATGCAATTATGCAAATAAACTGATATACTTATGAGGGAAGCAAGAAACAGTGAGGAATAGCAGTGTTACAATGGAGCAAGTTTTCTAAAATTGGTGAAGAACTATCTGTATTATTACCTTGGCGAGCATTTCGTAAGCATCAGCGCTCTTAGGAACCAGAGTATCCAAAACGTTTCCAGGTATATTTTCAACCAGCCACTTTGGCCAGCCGTGCACATATTCATCTCTTCCAATCTTCTTTTCCTTAAATCTCTGCGAGACATTCCCAACCTCATTCTTTTGTTCTCTAGCAGTCATCCTTGCTCCTCCTACAACAAGACCAGCATTAGCAGTTCTTGAAGTTGAAATCCGATGGTCTCTCTCTGTCTTCGTCTCCAGCTCCAACCCCACGTTGTTATCGGAACGTTTCCTCAAACTAGCATTGCTCTGTCCGATTGGTTTTGCTGCACTACCTTTCTTAACAGGCCCATGATTTGGTTTATTCTTCTGAGAGTTGCGAGACGGAGAAGGCTTGCCGCTAACGCACCCCATGGCAACTGAGAACCGCAAAAACAGAGAACAGTGAGACAGAGAGATTCTGAATTACTAGCAACATGTAAAACAGGCTGAAATGGACCGCTGTCTTAGCCGGCAATCGGCATGGTTATGAGTTTTTTTTTTTTTTTTGAAACGGAGGATGCTGACTAAAATTATGCTTTCTCCGTCCATGACGATTGAAAAAAAGCCTGGAAAACGCATATTTGGATTATGCCCGTAATCAACATCAAATGGACTCTGTTCTTAACGAACCGGCACTTCAAATTGTTTTCTCAAATGACACGCGTAGTACCTACACACGCCAAAATAATAAACAAGTAAATAAATATCTTTTCATTAACTATTACAATTTGATCTTTAACCAAATCTCCATTTACTTGAACCAACTAAATTTAAGCTTGATTGCTTTTTTTAAATAAAAAAACAATAATTAGGTAAATGAAATAGAAATAAAATGCTACTTTCTCACAGCACTTATTTTCACAGCCCATTTTTTATTAATTATTTTTAATATATATTATTAATTAATGTTATAATCAGAACTAAATAAAATGAAATGTTTTTTTGATAGAGTTAGGCAAGTGTCAAAACAAGATGATTTGAAACCCTACGTCAAATAAAAGGACACCTACTAAGAGGCTTATATAGGATTTAAACACCTTCCCTTACAAGTTAATTTTTAAGGGGTAACTTCTACTCAAATTTTTATATCATAAAACAAGTTAATTTTAATCAAATTTTTAACTTGATTAAAACTCAAATTCAAATTAAATCTTAAACATAATAAAACAAACTTGACTCATGTAGGGTTTTGATTACACAAAATTCGGTCTCAAAATTCGTAAGTTGTGCATTTATAGCGGGAAGTGAACAAATGAAGTTCAATACCATCCCACACAAGCACATTAGCACTTGAGAATAGTTAACAAAGCACAGCACAGCACATGGGATATATTTTAAAAATCAAAATTATAGGATCAAAGCGAGGACAAATGATGAAAGCTAAACGGTAGACTCCTGATTTTGGCACCTGACAACTAGAAGTTACTATAATCCTTTATGCTATACTGCTATTACTCTCAAGGATAGCTGATAGCTCAGTTTAATATCAGGCCCCTTTCCTTCTGATTTTTTCTCCTTGTCTTTACACGTGTTTCTATTATCTACAATTTCTTCTACATGCACATTACTTCAAGAGGATGGAGTTATTTGGTCTCCAACATATGCATCTAAGCTGCTATCTAACAAATTCACCGAGGCTAACACTGTCTATGCCAATCGCTTCTGAACTGGCATGCCAAGGTCAAACGGATGGTGTCATTCTTGCCTGCTTTTGGAGGTAAAAGGCAGCAGAGAATTTCTAGTTTTTGTTCATTAGATTTGGGGCCATATTGGACTCCCCCTAATTTCAAAGATTTAGGGCCACTTGGGCTTGCCCTATTCCATAGGTTTAACTTTTTTTTATATTTTTAAATGATCAGATTTAACGCTTTTAGTATTTATATATGTAAACTAATTACATTACAATAATTTTAAAATAAAGTGAAATATGAAGTAAAACGACTAGTTTAAAGAGGGTAAACACTATGGCCCCTAACTATAATTGAATAATAGCTCTTCATTTGATAACAATTCTACATATCCAAGAACGACTTGCGTAAGATCAGAATTTATATTTGTTTTTTAAAAAAATAACTTGACAACTCTTTATTTGATATACTGTGCATATTTAAATGTTAACATATTATTGTCAATTGAACTGAAGAGAATTATTCTTATAAAATAAATGTGTCTTGCAAAATTTAAAACCTACTGTGAACAAACAAATTGAAGAAGTAACAAAGGAAAAAGCTTACACAGGGTATCCTTTACCAATAATCTCGGCAAGAACATGATCCCTTGATAAAATGATGAAAACGGTTTCGCAAATAATGATATTTTTGTCGAAGATATCTGAAACATGATTCATGAAGCACATAAGCCACATAAGCCACTGCCAATTTCTCACTGATAACTCAGACTATGTTCCTTCTCTTCCTCTTGAATGTCATGTAGCACAGTGGATGTATTAGGATTTACGGCTGCTGTAGCCTCCAACTTTCACAGTATCTATAACTGAACTTAAAAGTTTCCTAATCTCCTCCCATTGGATGGGAATTATCACCAGATACAAACTCGTGAACCACTTGATCAGGGTTGATCAAACTATGGCCAGGCTCCTTGATAATTCTGTTCTCTCTCATCGAGTTCCTCACGCCAGCTTTCTCAGCCCGCTTACCAACTCCACCATAAGCATTTGATAAAAGTACATAATCACCGTCATGATGAGGGTCTAGCTCATGGATTCGCTCCCTGGACTTCAGCTAACTCAAGAGGATTGTGACTTACACATGCTCCCAGTAGGGTCCTCCAAATAACAGAATTTGGCTTCTTTGGCATTTTCTCCACAAATTTGAAAGCTACGAGTAGGAGGCCTGCACGGCCAAGAAGGTCAACCATACATCCATAGTGATCAAGCATTGGTTCAATGTGGTAATCATTCCTCAAGCTTTCAAAAACCCTCCACTCATCCTCTACTAGACCACTGTGACTACAAGCCACTAAAGCCTCTCTACCACGGCCATGCACAACCAGCCAATGTCAATGTGGTCCACATTACTACATTCCTAACAGGCATTTGATCAAACACTTTGACTTCCGACAAGCAGAAATGCTTCCGATGTCAAGAAAGTACAAGAAAGTAGTTGAGAATTGAGATATAACCTATCTGGCAAGTGTTCTGGAAAAAAAAAAACGAAAATTTCGCAAGCTTGCGCCAGTTAGAACTAATCAGATGAGGAAGAAAAATAAAAATCCAGTTCTCTCTAATCCAACAATTCAACCAAACAAATTCCGAGTAGTTTTAATTGTGTACAATTAGGAAAAACCGAACAATAAATCGAATTACCAAAACCCATCACTTATCACTCGTAGAAGAGATTACCCATACGTCAAAATTATCAAATAAACGAGAGGAAGGATCGAACCTTCGCATGTCGTTCTCCCGCTTGGAAGGAGATTTTTATTGGTTCATAGCCTGCGTATAGAGCCGCCCTGGTGTACGTGGTATGATCGACTTTATCCAGGCGCGTTGCGACGGACTTCCTCTTCTTCACCATGGAAATTGAAAGCTCAGGTAGACGGAAAGCCGGGAATGTCAGAAATTTTTTTTTTCGTATTGCAGTGGGCTTGGGTTAGTAACTAAGCTACCGTCCCTTTTTTTTAATTTTTTTTTAAATTTTTTTTTTATTTTTTAAAATTAGTTAAGTCAGCTCTAAAATTTTAGAGCTGAGGTTATAGCTTAATTTTTAGTATTTTAATTTAAATTTTTTTAATTTTTGTTAATTTTTTTTGTTTGTAGTATTAATTATTTATTTTTTATGTCATATTTTTTTTAAAAATTTTTAAATGTTTTTAAAATTTTTTTACTTATAAATAAATGGTAAAAATAAATTATAAAAAACTGTAAAAAGTTTTAAAAAATTCTAAAAACAATATATAATATAAAAAATAATTAATTAATATTAAAAAAAATAAAAATACCAAAGTTATTGTCTCGTTTTAAAGCTGTCAGATAATATCTTAAACTTCAAAGCAAAGGGAAATAAGAAACAAAACAATGTGTGGTACCATAAAAAGTTCATAAAACTATGCGTGGTACCATAAAAAAGTTCGTTGAGTTAATTTTTTAATTTTTTAACTTTCATAAATAAATTGATAGTTTTGTAGAATAAGATCAAAGTCGTGCGAACATAGAGGGGAATGTTATTTGTAGAAGAGAAGCTTTTATATTTTATCTTTATCATTTATATATTTGAATAATAGCTCTCATTTGATCATAATTCAACATATCCAAGAACTTGAAGGAAAACCAGAATTTATACTTTCATAAAAAAATATACTGAGATAATAATTCTTCATTTGATACACTGTACATGTTTAACAAGACATAAACTTTTTACAATTATTTATTTTTTTAAAAAAATTATTTAAAACATAATCAGATTTTCCAAATATATTGATACAAATACAGAGTTCTTAATGAGAATACAGTTTTAATAGATTAAGGCATTTAAGCTATAAAACCCCCTGCAAATATCAGACACCACTAGAATCCTCTGGTTCTACAATCTGTTGTTGGAGTAATATCTTTGGAAATCACCACAACATTTTCTTCAGAACTATCTGCTTACAGACGACAATGGTACACAAATGAATAAAGAAATATGGAAAATAAATTTAAACATTTATCACCACACATATCTATGACCAGAGAATTCAGTAACAACACAAGCTTCTCATTCATGTTCCCTATCTAACAATAGCATCAGTAAGAACAATCATGGCCTGGACTGTCTGCATGCATGTCCATGTCACTGGAGTTGGAAGAATTTGTATCCCTGTTCTGGCTATTAGGATAACTTATCTCACTGTTCCGGGCTCCATTACCTGATGACAGACTGCCCTCCTGTGCCAGGTGATATGGCTGAAGGCTGCGGCGAATGGGGCTAGAGAGAGCATTTGAGAATACAGAATTCTTTGCTTGTTGATCAGGTTGCCCAGTGCGAATTCCCTGCCCTACAACAGCTGATGCAAATGCATTAGAGGGTACGGGTGCACTTATCTGAGAGAGCTGTTGATGAAATGGCTGCCTTGGGGACATTGGTGACTCTTCTGCTCCGTATTCAAGTTCATTCTACATAAAGACACATAACTCAAGATTCAGGAATCACATTAGTTGGCCATGCATGTTATATACATCTTCAGCTACTAAGAATAATCCCAAAACGGAACCATACAGTGTTGCAGAGACTCAAAGAAAATAATTGTACGATAAGCGAAAAGTAGTGCCTTCTTCATGCTCTGTCTGTAATTCACTCATCGAGAACAGTAGACACAAAAACCCTAGCTTTCAAACAAATAAAAATTCATGGACAGAGAAAAGCAGACAGCAATATTCACAATCACTGATTCACTGTCCAGAAAATTGCAAGGACAGGCCCAAAGGTATTTGGTACATCCATGACTAGTTCTAAGACTTAGGTTTAACAATTGTGTCTTTTATAAGGAAGTTTCACATTTGAATCAATTGAAAAAGGGATTTATATACAAAGACAAACTTGATGCAATAGAAACTGGGTGCGTACTCCTTGACAAGGACAGACTTGTTGCAAGATAAAAGTAGGGTGCATACTGAACACCATGACAAAAGGAAACTTCGTAATATAAGAAGCAACCTAGCTCACTAGCACAATCTGGATAGAAGAAGATAGAGAAGAGAGAGAATTCATGGAAGAAGTAATACTACAAAACACAAAGCTATATATTCAGAGACCACAAAACCTGCAAGTAAGCAATTATATCAATTGTTGCCACCCTTGATCCTTCTTCTTGTTGTCTAAGAATCCATTGATATAATTTTTCCTGTGAATAAAAGGAAGCAATGTTAATCCTCAAAATAAGAAGGGGCCGCAATACCAATTTTTGAAAGTGAGCAACAACACAATTACAACAAAGAAACGGACCAAAAACAATGAGTAACAGCTGATTCTGATGCATGAATGACATTTTTACAACAAAACAGCCAGTGGTATCAACAAGCTAATTAATAAAGAAATAGTAAAACCAAGTTGGTTACCTAGTAAAGAATTGTTGACCGTGCAGAAACTCATGTATTGATCGACCTCAATGTCAATTAGGAACTTTAAATAACCAAATAAACGTGTATTTTGAAATACAGTCCTCATTGAGGAGTCCTCGAGTATTTGATTGAAGGATGGATTTTGGATTTGCCGAAGTCTTGATTCACCAAAACAAGACATCAAATGATACATTTTAAACGCAAATGTCAAACTCCTTTATCAATAGATATAGCGCATATTCTCAAAATTTTAACATCAAGCTTTCCTCCTTGGTTCAGGAAAGGTCATAATTTTTTATCACCGAAAACGGATGGCCTTTATAATAAATCAATTCCAAAACAAGCCAGTGCGGCAGTGCCTAATATTGACTTCCAATAAGCAAACGGAAATCTCTACTTACTAGAAAGGAAAAGCTTCCGATGTCAACACAGTACAGAAAGTAGTTGAGAATTGATATATAAGTAATATAACCTATCTGGTGAGTGTAAGAGGGATTTATAAGAAGTTCTGAAAAAAAAAA
>JASKGM010010875.1:0-37458 GCA_034509205.1 Ceratonia siliqua
AAAAAACAAAATAATAATAATTATATGGGTCCTACCATTTTTCTCTCATTTTTCTTCATTCCTACTTATGCCACATGACCCCCTCACATTTTCTCATTTGCTCTCTTTTATCCCTAGTCACCACCATCACATTTTTTATTTTATTTTTTCCATTTTCTCTCACCTCACATATCCCCTCACCATTAACTTTTCTGCCTTCTTCATGCCTCTCTCTTCTCTTTCCCCTTTGCTTTTATTTCTTTACCCATACTCTCATTTCTCACATAGTAGCTGCCATGCCCATTCCCAGCTCCTGCTTCTGCATCCTCTTCATCTCAATCTTCTCTCTTTCAATTTCATCCTTATCCGGTTTATCTTCTCGATGTATCTCCATGGCCAGCTTATCCAAATCGTGCTCCCATTTCAGCCCATAAATGCGTAAAATATCTTTGAAATTTTATCTTCATTGAGCCACTCTTAAGCCATTTTTGTTGACTTCGAAGGAAGCTTTCTCTTCTCCCTACCACTAGCGAAGCATGCTGTACTCCAGAAGATAAGGAGAAGAGATTTTGTTTAGGTAAAACTAGAAGCATGTTACGGGGCTTGGGTTCAGTTTTGGCTATAAAAGGTGAATTTGAATATGCAAAAGAGGATAAGGAAAAAGGACAAAAAAATAGAGAAGAACAAGCAAAAAATGGTGAAGAAGGAGGAAGAGAGAAGTTTTCAGAAAGAGAAATTTAAAGAGAAAAGAAGAGAAAATTTCACAAAGAGAAAGTGAGAAAACATCTTTATAAAGAAGAAAGATCATTGTTTAGACTAAGAAGCATAGCATTGGGCAGCAATTATCGTGTTTGGGTCTTTTATTTGCTTCAGAAAGATAAGTTCATCACCATTTATCTTGTTGTACATTTCTTCTTCACTTAGGCTTTGTTTATTTGGGCTTATTCTGAAATTAAGTTACTTCTTTTCAAAAAATAATGCATTCTGATAAAAATATATCTGTTTGTTTGGACTTGTTGAAAAATGATAAGTTAATAAAAATAGAGAAAACTTCTTATAAGGAGAAGCTAAAAATTGTAACTTCTCCTGATAAGGAGAAAAATAAGAAGAGAGAGAAACTTTCATATCCAAAATTGTTCACCCTTCTTCAAAAGTCCTTCTTAATTATTGTATCCAAACACAAAATAACTTCTCCTTAAAAAAAAGTTCTTTCTCCTGCAGGAAAAAGAGAAAAGACATTATCTGGTAAGCTCAAACAAATAGTCTCTTAGTCAAGCTGTGAATGATATTTGGTCTTGGGGGCCTACACTTGGTTAAAATTCCATGACTTTAAAGACAAAAAGTGTTAATGATTATGGGTAATCTTGAATGGATACCATGGTTGTTAAAAATTTGATTTTTATTTGAATGAAAATACAAAGTTAGCTTGTTTTTGGGTCAATACTATTGTGGGTAGTTCTGGTTCAATTTTATCTTGGTCACAAAGTGATATAGGGTTTCTATTTCACTCTATGTCAAAAAAAAGTTATATATAAAGTGTTTCACAATGTTTACTCCCACTCTGGTTTTGTAAGGAACTTTAATTTTGCTATAAGTTTTAATTCAAATTGTAAAATTGTATTGCTTCTTTATAAAAAAGGGATCTATGAATACAAGTCTAGATTTTTTTTTCAAGATGACACTGGGTGATTTAAATGTATTTTATTCTGGGGTAGAAGATTGATCCACAGTTTTGAAATATGATATAAATTTGGTTGTTTTGGGTTTGACAAAGAATGAAAGCAAGCTGACTTGGGTATTGCATCTTTGTTTTTTTGATATCTTAATGTGGGGTTTGAACTTATTTTTATACCAAGATCAACACAATTCTGTTTAGGCTTTAAGTTTGATGGGGAAACTATCTTTTGAGTGATACTTTCATAGGCATTTGGAATCATGGAGAACCTTTTTGGCTTTAAGACCATTTTGGGTTATTCACGTGTGTATTATGTGTGAATATATCTCCTTTTAACTATATTGGAATGTATAGTTTGTGCTAATTTTTTTATTTTATTTTACATTCCTTATCTGTTTAGTTTTTCTTCTTCATTTGTAAGTTATTGCATAATATTTGGCAGTTGCCTTTTTCCTATTGAAGTGTATAGGTTATTCCCCAAAATTTTGCTATTGCTTATTTTGTTTTCTGTTTCGATTACCTAGTGTGTTTTCTTCGTTA
This sequence comes from Ceratonia siliqua, assembly GCA_034509205.1. Lineage (NCBI taxonomy): Eukaryota > Viridiplantae > Streptophyta > Magnoliopsida > Fabales > Fabaceae > Ceratonia > Ceratonia siliqua. Next base: position 2,195 of record JASKGM010010875.1, read on the forward strand.
AGCCCTTAACAAAAGATCAAAGGTGTCTAAGGCACCTTATTTTTTTTCCCCAAGCAAGTTACAAAACAAGGAAAATAATTTAACAAATAAGGCACCGAAGGCCTCTAAAAATTTTGTAAAAAAAAGAAAACGAATTTCCACCATGATAAAAATGGAGCATATACTTTGGATTCATTTTCCAAATAAAAAGTTGATTTGTGAGCACTTAGGTTCAAGATCCTAAAGCTTGCAAGGTCTTTTAGAAGATGGGTTTTTAGAGTACACTTTGTCAGTTTTGCAACTTCAGCCAAATAATAAAGGTTCCAAAGAATTCTAAATGAGTTTATAGCACATTGAGTTCCAAAGACTCCTGCAAATTAACGTCTCAAAATTTTGCTGTAATGAAATAAATTGGGGTTTTGGAAAATTATGGGCTTAGATTGAATTAGCAAGTGGTTTATAAAAATTACTTAAGGCCTAATTAATCAAAAGATTTGTTATGGTTCAAATAAATATGTAAAAAGAAGCCCAATCAATTAAAATTATTCTTAGAAGCTCATTAAACCAATGTCTTTTGAATCTAATCAAATTATTATTTGATAGGCTAAGGGTTTCTAAGGCCCAAGTCATTTAAGAAGTACTTCATAAGGAAATTGGGTTTCAAGGACCTAAAATGGGTAAAGGGAAATGATGGGGCTTTAAGGTTTGGTTTTTTTATCCTTCTTTTACCAACGGTTATTCTAATAATCATCATCCTTTCTTTCCATACATTATATGGAGAATTGTTCTCCTATAATGACTTAGGCTATATGTGAAAATTTATTTTTTCTATAGACCTAATTCTTCATAAACAATATGTGAAAAATTGTTTTCTTATATTGTTTTAAGCTTTATATGAAGATTTATTCTTCTATATTGTCTTATTCACCCATAGGCTTTGGGTGGAGGTTCATCCTCCCACATTGTCCTAACCCCTAAAGATTTAGAGTGGAGATTTATTCTCTCACATTATCTTATCAAATCAAACTATGATTTGCCTTAGGGATGAAACTATATATCTACCCTAGATACATTATCAACCATATTGAACTACATGAACCTTGATCCCCATTGGGGTACATAGGCTCTTACTTAGTAAGTTAAGTCCGGTTTTTTATCTTTCATTTTTGTCATATCGCGATAATAAAAAATGGGTAATCAAAATAATTAAAATACAATAAAAATAAAGCACAAATAATTAAAGGTAACCGTCCTAGGGATGGATGCTGTGGGGTGCTTAATACCTTCTCCACTTGTAATTCGACTCCCGAACATTTCCTCTAGTTTCAAAGGCCAGTTTTTTAGTTTTTTTTAGAAGATTCCAATTATTCTCCTAATTTATTGGTGTTGACTCCATTTTTTTTAAAAAAATCTTTGTGTTTTGGACATCCGTCACGTTGTGACAGTTTGGCGACTCCACTGGGGATGTTAGAGAGTCAAGCCCTAAATAAATTGTTTGTGCTTTGTATCTTGATGTGTGATACCCCTTTCTTTTATAACAATTCTTTTTGTAATTACTTTAGCATGCTGTATATATTTCAACTACTTTAGCAAGTGCTTATGTGTTTTATTACTGTTCTATATCTGGTTGTTTACCGCTTTCCATAAAAAGCATGAACTGTTAAAATTATAGGATAGATGATGATAACTGTTATATTTGTATACACCCTAGGTTAGACGACATATATTTGAGCTCTCTTGTTATTTTGGGGTTTCCTTTTCGGGGATAGCCTATGTTAGGACAAAGGTTTGTATGCTTTTCGCACACACCAGGCACTATACATAAACATTTGCACACACTTGGGCCCTGTACCTGGGTCTATGAAAACTTCAGGTTAGAATTGGAGGTGGGGTAGTGATACCTGGCGGGATTTATTCTCCAGGGTATTCATGAAAGCCTCCACTCATATTGTAAACTTGCTCATCTAATTGATTACATATGGAGGCTCTGTCCACCAATGTAATGTGATTGAAAAGTCGAGATTCTCGCTATCATAGTGGGAGCAGTCTGTTCTCATGGCCACTTCATTAGGACCATAGACCCACCTTGGAAATGGTGCATTATTAAACGACCATAAAAGCTACATTTAGGGCCCTGACCATTTAGGATAGGTCTATTTACCCTAAGGCTAACCCAAGTAAGATAATGAAGAGCATATTTTTCTTTCTTTTCTTCCTCTATCATCATACTCTTTCTTCTTGCATATCACATTGTATCATTCTTAAAAAGAAATAAAATCAAAAAAATCAAAAAAAACCAAAAAAACTATTATAAATAAAAAAAGAGGGAAAATAGGAAAAAGGAAAAAAAACAAAAAATAAAGTAAAATAATAATAATGAAAATAACAAAAATTTAAAAAAAGGAAAAATTTAAAAAAAAGAAGAAAAAACACAAAAATAACAAAGAAATAGTAATAAAATAACATATATATGTGAAAAATAAGAAAATAAAAAAAAACAAAAAAGACAAAAAAAGAATTTTTGCTTTTGGTAATCCTTCTTTTTGTGAAAAAGGAAAAAAACCAGAAAAATCAAAATCAAAGTCAAATAATAAAAAAAAGAATCAATCAAGAATCAAACCTGGAAAAAGAAGAAAAGTTTTAACCCCACCTTGCTATTTTTCTAGGAAAATAGCAAAGGAAAAGAAAAGGAAAAGAAAAGAGGAAGAGAATTCTATAACTTCACCTTGCCATTCAAAAACGTGGCAATTCTCTGTTTGTCTCTGTGTCATTTAGTTTTGTTTGTACTCTTCTCCTGGTACGGTTTCAAAAAAAAAATTGTCATGATATCACCTTACATGACTGTTAAACATGATATCCTTGTTATTTTTACTATCATTTTGACGTTTTGTGCCAGTATCCTTGAATTTTAAAATTAAAGGGATTGGTATCGAGGATGGACTCAAATCTATCTTTCTGCATTGAACACGTTTTTTAACTTGACAATACCCATATGAGGGTTTTATGCCTCTTTGGGATATATTTAACTATATTCCTCTTTGTAGAATATTGTATTCTCAATAGGAATATAGGTAAAAAAAAAAATATTGAAGTCCTTATTGCTAATCTTCATGTATCAAAGAATGTAATAATTCAATAGCTGACACTAAAGCCATTTATGGTTAGGTTTTATTCCAAAATAAAAGTGGATTTTGTTTTATTCCAGAGAAAAGATAAAAGTAGCCATTGTGCTTTCAAGAAAATTCGACCAAACGTTCTTAACCCATCTAAGGCAACATACAATATTTGTGACAATGTCGATTAAGCTATCAGTCATTGAGGCTTTGTAGAGAATTGAGTATCGCATTGACCAACTACAAAAGTAGATGTTACAGTTTTAGTGAAACTGGTGGAAGGTAATCTAAAAAGTAAGGAAGTGGTGCAACAATCACTGAATTTTGATCACCATACTTCTTGATTCAATAGACCATCCACCCACCAATTCACCCATTGTTTGGTACCATCACACAAGCCACATCGCCCTTCAAACAGACCGCGACAAAATGAGAAGCCATTTCCCAATTTTCATATGTCTAATGCCAACCTCTTTAAACAGTTATATGATGATCACCTGATGAGCCCGATACTAGCCAAATCGTTCAAGCCACCTTACCCTCCTTGGTTTGATCCCGATGCACGCTGCGTATATCACTTTGGGGTTGCTGGCCATTCAATAGAAAACTGCCTGACATTCAGGGGATATGTCATGAAGTTATTCAAGAACAGAGCTATCATGCTCAAAAAGGAGAATCCCATTGCCTATGCCGGTCATTCACTCACCCATGAAGAAGGTGACCCTGGGATTATTTGGGAAGAAGATGAGAAGTAGAGCTTTCTGATTAGGCCTAATTAAGAAGATCAACTTCTTGGTAGCTGTAATATAGGGTCAGCTCATAGTGTTTATACTTTTGAGTTATGTTTAGTTTAGATCTTGATGCATTTGACCGTAGTTCAAGGCCATCTGACTTTTTTTAAATTGCATCCTATCTTGTGAATATGAAATGTACAAATTATTGCTTGTTCATCTATATTTTCCATAATATTCTTATCTCTTCTAAATTCCCTCATTCAAGGAACCCATTCTCTCCCTATTTCTTCATCTTCGAGAAATTTTCAGTTTCTATGCTTTGATTATCATATTAAAATAGATAGATATGTGGGACTTTAAAGGAAATGATCATTGAATAGTGAAGATTTCATGAAAATATTGAAGTCATTAGAAAAGAAATAAGTCCCCATGAGATAATAAAGGAGCTTAGGATTAAATATCCTAAGGGCTCAGAAAAATGAGAATTCTAGCAAAGCTAGTGAATCCTAAATTAGTCAAAGAAGAAAGGAAAAAAAGAAATATGCACTAAGTTGTAAAGCAAAAAATTTGACTTAGATCAAGAAAGATTAGAAAAAAAAAAAGAGAAGAAGAAGAATGGAAAATGAAAGAAAAGCCTGCTAGGTTGAAAACCCAAAAGGGCGACCTAGGCAAAAGATAAGGCATCAGTTTCAAAGGGACCCGTAATCAAAAGAAATCAGGGTAATCAGGAGTTTGAAGTTAGAGCAATAATACAAGGAATTGCAGCTGGGGCAATTTTTCTGGATATCACTGTTAGTGGCAATATATTTCTATTAAAGAATACAGAGTGCATATCAATTGCAATATGAGAATTAAGGCCAGCGGATACTGAAAGATTTAGACTAAGGCCAATTTTCACTGTACTATTTGTTGTGTTTTGTCATTTGATAAAAAATGTTTATCTAACAGATTTTTGAGGTCTTATGATCCCATTCTTTTGCTAGTTCCTGTGACAAAGAAGCCCGATTCATATAAACAGGCTTTAAGGGTCTTGTAATCCTTTTGCTATTCTATCAATTTGTTCATATAATCAACTTTAAGGATTTTGCAATCCTTTGGTTGTGTTGTTTAACTTCCTTCTCAATAATCAACTAGGGTAACTTTGCGTTGCTTCTAAGTTTTGAATTTCAATCATTTGTGCAAGGGCGTTACGATCCCTTGGTTTAATAAAAGAAGTTTGTTTATCTAATAGACTTCTTCATCAATCATTCATTGGATGAGTTTTAAGCAGGTTAAGGAAGTCTAAATTAAATACTACTCTTTAGTATTTCATTGTTAATTGACTTCGCATTACAAAAGCTAAAGAACAACCTATTTAATATGGTTTAAGCTGACAACAAGTTGTTCATAAATTTAAGGCTCAGTGCTCATCTTTGAAAAGAATGAGTAAAAAAAAAAAGAAGGAAAAGGAAAAGGAGAGAGAAGGAAAGGAAAAGTTAGAAAGTTCATTAAGTCAAAAACCTGAAAGGGCAACTTAGGCAAAAATTGGGAAGTCCGCTAAGTTGAAAACCCAAAAAGGGCAGCTTAGGCAAAAATTAGGGCATCAAATGGGAAAAGATTCCATAACCAAAGAGTTCGGATAGTCAAGCAAGGATATGGGATTGAAACAATAATTTGAAAAGCCTAAACTGGGGAAAATTTTTAAGAAAATTCTATTATCAATGACCATCTGCATGTGTCAGGAGGTATAATTACATATTTCTTTCAGCGAAAATCAAGGATTGCATACATTGAAAAGCTTAAACTGAGGCAACGTCTTGGTATTGCCTTATTTTGTTAGAAAAGCTTACATATCTTAGGCTAGCCTGGTATCAAGGTTCTGACAAAAAAAAAAAAAGTTTGGTGCTTATTTTTGAATAAGATCATGTCACTAAGCAAAAGTGATTTATTGGGACCATTTGGACAAAAGGCTCAAAAAAAAAAAAAAAAAAGAGAGGAAAAAGGAAAAGAATGAAAAGATGATTCTAAGGACAATGAATGATTTGGTCAAGTTTTCTTGGGAGGGCAAAGTATATATCAAAATCTTGGGCTTGTTTTTTAGATTTTAATTAACATCATGTGGTAGTTGGCCTAAGCCCGTTTTTGAAATTTTGGCTAGTTTCATGTTTTCTTAGAAACACAAAGCATGTTTTTCAAAAATAAAAATTGTTATTCTTAATACATTTTATAAAGGGTTCAAATTTACTTGCTATATTGATTTATTTCATATTCATTCAACTTCATGTGTTAATTCTTTGTTGGAATTTCAAATGCCATATTCTCTCTCAATCCTGCTGGGTTTAAATTTCAAAAGCCATAGTCTCACTCAATCTTGTTGAGTTTGAATTTCAAATATCATGTCCTTTCTCAGCTTGCGCGTATTCCTCTTGCTGAGTTTATGTTCCTTTTTGCTAGGGGTGAAATTTCTCAGCTTGTGTGTCTTCCTCGCGCTAGGTGTGAATTCCCTTTTCCATGTTTGAGATTCCTCAGCTTGTGTGTTTTCAAAAAATAATAATAGTAATGAAAAAGAAGAACAAATAATAAAAACAAAAACAAAAACGAAAAAACGAAAAACAAAACAAAAACAAACAAAACAAAGAAAAATAGAAAAAAAAAGTAGATAATAAAATAAAATAAAGATATATATATATATATTAAGCATAATCCTTTTCCCGGTATTGAGGTTTATCCCGTACTGTGTTTTTAAATTTCCCCAGTATTGAGGTTTGTCCCGTACCGTGTTTTGAATTTCTCCGGTATTGGGGTTTATCCCATACCATGTTTTTAAATTTTCCTGATATTGAGGTTTGTCCCGTACCATGTTTTGAAATTCCCTCGGTATTGAGGTTTGTCCCGTATCGTGTTTTTAAATTCCCTCGACATTGAGGTTTGTCCCGTACCATGTTTTAAAATTTTGAGGTATTGAGGTTTGTCTTGTACTGTATTTTTAAATTTTTCTGGTATTGATGTTTGTCCCATACCGTGTTTTTAAATTCTCCGGTATTGAGGTTTGTCCCGTACCATGTTTTTAAATTTCTCTCGGTATTGAGGTTTGTCCCGTACCGTGTTTTAAATTTCCCTAGTATTGAGGTTTGTCATGTATTGTGTTTTTAAATTCCTCCGGTATTGAGGTTTGTCCCGTATCATGTTTTTAAATTCTCCCGGTATTGAGGTTTGTCCTGTATTATGTTTTTAAATTCCCTAGTATTGAGGTTTGTCCTGTACCGTGTTTTTAAATTCCCCCGGTATTGATGTTTTTCCTATATTGTGTTTTTAAATTTTCTCGATATTGAGGTTTGTCCCATACCGTGTTTTTAAATTCCCCCAGTATTGAGGTTTGTCCCATACCGTGTTTTATTTGAAAAATGAATCCAAAGTATATGCTCTATTTTTATCATGGTGGAAATTCGTTTTTTTTTTTTGACAAAATTTTTAGAGGCCTTTGGTGCCTTATTTGTTAAATTCTTTTCCTTGTTTTGTAACTTCCTTGGGGAAACCAAATAAGGTGCCATGGACACCTTTGATCTTTTGTTAAGGGCTTAAGGAAGAAAACCCACTAGTTAACCGAAATAGAAAACAAAATAAGCAATCGCAAAAATTTGGGGAATAACCTATACACTTCAATAGGAAAAAGGCAACTACCAAATATTATGCAATAACTTACAAATGAAGAAGAAAAACTAAACAGATAAGGAATGTAAAATAAAATAAAAAATTAACATAAACTATACATTTCAATATAGTTAAAAGGAGATATATTCACACGTAATACACATGTGAAGAGCCCAAAATGGTCTCAAAGCGAAAAAGGTTCTCCATGATTCCAAATGCCTATGAAAGTATCACCCAAAAGATAGTTTCTCCATTAGACTTAAAGCCTAAATAGAATTATGTTCATCTTGGTATAAAAATAAGTTTAAACCCTGCATTGAGATTTCAAAAAAAACAAAGATGTAATACCAAGTCAGCTTGCTTTCTTTCTTTGTCAAACCCAAAACAACCAAATTTATATCATATTTCAAAGCTGTGGATCAATCTTCTACCCCAGAATAAAATACATTTAAATCACCCAGCGTCATCTTGAAAAAAAAAAAATCTAGACTTGAACTCATAGACCCCTTTTTTATAAAGAAGAAACATACAACAAGATAAATGGTGATGAACTTACCTTTCTGAAGCAAATAAAAGACCCAAACTCGGTAACTGCTACCCTATGCTATGCTCCTTAGTTCAAACAATGATCTTTCTTCTTTATAAAGATGCTTTCTCACTACCTCTTTGTGAAATTTTCTCTGCTTTTCTCTTTAAATTTCTCTTTCTAAAAACTTCTTTCTTCCTCCTTCTCCATTGATTTTTTTGCTTGCTAGTTCTCTGTTTTTTCATCCTTTTTATGATCCTATTTTGCATATTCAAACTCACTCTTTTATAGCCAAAATCGAACCCAAGCCTGTAACATGCTTCAAGTTTTACCCAAACAAAATCTCTTCTCCTTATCTTCTGGAGTATGGCATGCTTCGCTGGTGGTGGGGAGAAGAGAAAGCTTCCTTCAAAGTCAACAAGAATGGCTTAGTAGTGGCTCAATGAAGATAAAATTTCAAAGATATTTTACGCATTTATAGGCTGAAATGGGAGCACGATTTGGATGAGCTGACCATGGAATTACATCAAGAAGATAAATCAGATAAGGATGAAATTGAAAGAGAGAAGATTGAGATGAAGAGATGAAGTGATGAAGAGGATGCAGGAGTAGGACTGGGAATGGGCATGGCGGCTACTATGTGATAAATGAGAGTGTGGGCAAAGAAATAAAAGCAAAAAGGAAAGAAAAGAGAGAGGCGTGAAGAGGGGGAGAAAAGTTAATGGTAAGGGGACATGTGAGGTGAGAAAAAAAAGAAAGTAAAATAAAAAATGTGATAGTGGTGACGTGGGATAAAAGAGAAAAAATGAGAAAAGGTGACAAGGGACATGTGGCATAAGTAGGGATGAAGAAAAATGAGAGAGAAATGATGTTGGGATCTACATAATTATTTTTTTGCTATTTTGTTTGTTTTTTTTTTTTTGCTTCTTTTCATATTTTTTATATTTTATATTTTTTCATTATTCTTTTATATCATTTTTTTATTTTATTATTCCATTTGAATTTTTTTTTGTTTTTTTTATCTTGGTAAAATGATATGTTATATTTTGAAATTTCAATTTTTGACCTCTTTAATTTTTCTATTTTTCTCATATTTTGTGCTTTCTTGCCACTATTACCACATTTCCTTATTTTATTATATTTTATTAATTTTTCTTATTTTTTGCTATTTTTCAAAAGATTTTAAAATTTATCCGGACAAAATCAAGTGTTTACAATTGCCTATCTTTACTTGCTTCTTAATAGAGAAATTGAAAAATCAACGATTTTTTAGATTTTTCTATAAAAAACAAGTAAAGATATAAACACCGATTTTGGCCATAGAGAAGCACGGTATGAAAAACATTTGAATTGAGAGATATATTTATTTTATTATTTTTTTATTATGGCAAAGGACACACCCTTACTGATGAGTATTTTTTAAAACACAGTACGGGAACAACCTCAATACTGGTTGATTTTTTTTAAAACACAGTATGGGACAAAACTCAATCCAGAGGGAATTTAAAAACATGGTACGGGACAAATCTCAATATAAGGGAATTTAAAAGCACGGTACAGGACAAACCTAAATACCGGGGGAATTTAAAAATACGGTATGGGACAAACCTCAATATTGGGGAATTTTAAAATATGGTATGGGGACAAACCTCAATACGAGGGGAATTTAAAAACACAGTACGTGGACAAACCTCAATACCGGGGGAATTTAAAAACATGGTACACGAAAAACCTCAATACTGGGGAATTTTAAAACACAGTATGAGACAAACTTCAATACCAAGGAAATTTAAAAACACGGTAATGGACAAACCTCAGTACCGAGAAAATTTAAAAACACGGTACTTGACAAACCTTGATATTGGGGAAATTTAAAAAAACAGTACATGACAAACCTCAATACTTGAGAAATTTAAAAACATGGTATGGGACAAATCTCAATACCAGAAAAATTTAAAAATACGGTACAGGACAAACCTCAATACCAGGTAAAGGATTATGCTTAATAGTTTTTTTTATATATATTTTAAATTTAATTTTTTTATTATCTATTTTGTTTGTTTTGTTTGTTTTTGTTTTTTGGTTTTTGTTTTTTTTTATTTGTTCTTCTTTTTCATTACTATTATTATTTTTTGAAAACACACAAGTTGAGGAATCTCAAACATGGAAAATGGAATTCACACCTAGCGCGAGGAAGACACGCAAGCTGAGAAATTTCACCCCTGGCAAAAAGGAACATAAACTCAGCAAGAGGAATATGCGCAAGCTGAGAAAGGACATGCTATTTGAAATTCAAACTCAACAAGATTGAGTGAGATTATGGCATTTGAAATTCAAACCCAGCAGGGTTGAGAGAGAATATGGCATTTGAATTCCAACAAAGAATTAACACATGAAGTCAAATGAATATGAAATAACTCAACATACTAAGTGAATTTGAACCCTTTATAAAATATTAAGAATAATAATTTTTATTTTTGAAAAACATGCTTTGTGTTTCTAAGAAAACATAAAACTAGCCAAAATTTCAAAAAGGTTTGGGCTAACTACCACATGATGTCAATTAAAATTTGAAAAACAAGCCCAATATTTTGATATATACTTTGCCTTTCCAAGAAAACTTGACCAATCATTCATTGTCCTTGGAATCATCTTTTCATTCTTTTCCTTTTTCATCTCTATTTTTCTTTTAGCCTTTTGCCCAAATGGTCCCAAGAAATCACTTTCTCTTAGCGGCATGATCTTATTCAAAAATAAGCACTAAACTTTTTTTTTTGTTGTCTTTTTTTTGGTCAGAACCTTGATACCGGGGTACCCTGAGATAGGTAAGCTTTTTTGACAAAATAAGGCGATACCAAGATGTTGCCCCAGTTTAAGCTTTTCAATGTATGTAAGCCTTGATTTTCGCTGAAAGAAATATGTACATTATACCTCCTGACGCATGCAGATGGTCATTGATAATAGAATTTTCTTAAAAATTTGCCCTAGTTTGGGCTTTTCATATTATTGTTTCAATCCCATGTCCTTGCTTCACTATCCGAACTCTTTGGTTACGAAATCTTTTCCCATTTGATGCTCTAATTTTTGCCTAAGCTACCCTTTTTGGGTTTTTAACTTAGCGGGCTTCCTGATTATTGCCTAAGTCGCCCTTTTGGGTTTTTGACATAATGAACTTTCTAACTTTTCCTTTCCATCTCTCTCTTTTTCCTTTTCCTTCTTTTTTTTTACTCATTCTTTTCAAAGATGAGCGCCGAGCCTTAAATTTATGAACAACTTGTTGTCAACTTAAACCATATTAAATAGGTTGTTCTTTAGCTTTTGTAATGCGAAGTCAATTAACAATGAAATACTAAAGAGTAATATTTAATTTAGCCTTCCTTAATTTGCTTAAAACTCATCCAATGAATGATTAATGAAGAAGTCTATTAGATGAACGAATTTCTTTTATTAAAGCAAGGGATCATAATGCCCTTGCACAAATGATTAAAATTCAAAACTTAGAAGCAACACAAAGTTGCCCCAGTTGATTATTGAGAGGGAAGTTAAACAACACAACCAAAGGATTACAAAATCCTTAAATTTTATTATATGAACAAACTGATAGGATAGCAAAAGGATTGCAAGACCCTTAAAGCCTATTTATATGAACTGAGCTTCTTTGTTAGAGGAACTAGCAAAAGAATGGGATCATAAGACCTATTAATTCTTTTAGATGAACATTTTTTATCAAATGAAAAAACACAACAAATGGCACAGCGAAAATTGGCCTTGGTATGAATCTTTTAGTATCCCCTGGCCTTGATTCTCATATTGCAATAGATATACAATCTGTATTTTTAACAAAAATATATTGACACTAACAGTGATTGTAAACACTTATTTTTGTCCATTATTTTATTATTTTATTATTATTTATTATTGATTAATTTTATGCAAAAGCTAAAAAGAAAAAATGTACTCCAACCCATGAACTCAATTAGACCTAATTACATATAACTAAACCCTTCAAGCCCAATTCACTTGCCATCCAACCCAATTTTTAGCCCAGCCCATCATTAATGGTCCAAACCCATCAGATCAGATCTAGCCCATGTGCCCCAACCCGGATCCAACCTAGTTCACCAACCTAGCAGAAAACCCCTTTATAATGTCAAATATCCCTTTTCGTAACCTTCTTTGAGTCTCCTCTTCGTCACACTATCCCTCTGTGAACAGCACCCTTCTCCATCAACTGCGCAATTCATCCCCTATGCTTACCCACTTCGCTGCTCACCATTTCATCAACCCATCCCTTGGCAGGGACTTCTCTGCAAGCCCATGCTTTGAAATTCCTCACCCGTAAACCACTCCGCTACTCACCACCTCGGTACCCTTCTCCATTCTTTGTGTGACTCATTCCCTGTACTTACCCACTTTCTCTATAGTACCCATTTCCCTCAACCTATTCTTTGGAACTCCACACCCTACCCACTCTCTGAATCCCTAATTTCACGCCACCGAGGGGTATGTAGCTGTAGGAGATAAGCTTCCTTGGCTATAAAGAGGGATGGGGCTGAAAGCAAAAGGGGGGCTCAACGAAATAGGGATTCTAAAAGCCGAAACAAAGGAAATCGAAATTAGAGAACAACACACAGAAGAGGGATTGGAAATTGCGGAGAATCCATTTTAGAATGTATTGAGCCTTCTGCAAATTTGGGGGTTTTGTTAAAATAGGGTATTCTTTCTTTTTTAAGTTGATGTGGGATGAAACACGTATTGGGGGTTTGGATACCTCTGATTATTGATTTCTAGGATTTCTGTAAGTTTGAATCAACCCAGGAGGATTAATTTCTATTAATAAGCATATACTTTGATTAAAATTTTCTAAAATGCATTTTTAATTTGGCTGGTGGATGAATTGTGTGGGGTCCTTGATTTTGGTCCATTACATGTTTTACCTAGGGAGGTTAATTTTTGTTGGGGAGGTACTTTTGATTTAGCAAACCTATGAGTCTCTGACTGCTGGTTGCATCCCATGAGTTTTTTTTTTTGCTGTGTGAAATATGATTTCCTAATTCTAACCCAATCTCCGTTGAATACACACTCTTCTCTTTTTTAGATGTTAATCTCTATTACAATATGTTCTCTAAATTCATGTCTGGCTTGTTTTAGATCAATAAATTTCTAATGCTTGGAAATGGTGATTGTGGGTACCTTGCAAATTTTGTTTATTTTGCTTAAGAGGTGTTCTTCCTCCTTTTTATCTCAAAGTCAGGAGTAAAGTTTTAACTTTCACTTGAGCATTAAAAGGTTTTTGATTAAGCATGTTGATTGCCTTGCTGATTTGATTAAATCGTGCTGTTTCAATCGAACATGTCACTGGTTAAATAGTGTAATTGTGCTACTTTAATCATGTTACTGACAGCCTTCTTTACTGAACATGGGGCTACCGGTTTAATTAAAGACATTGCCACTAGTCTGATTAGAATATGTTTGCCATTAGTTAATCTAAGCATGGTGTTGGGAATCTTCATTAATAATAAGTAGGTGTTTTTATTAGTGTGCCTATATATATGCGTATGAATTCTCCAGATGTGGCCGTGTAAGCTTGGTTATGTGATCATTATCCTTGTTGATTTTATCCAAAATCTCCCTTCTATTCACTTCATAATTCCATTTCTTTGCTGTTTGTAATTAATTTTTACCATATTGATTTGGTAATAAAGAATACATAAAATGTGATATATAAAATAAATAGTGAAAAAGGGAAAGTACTTCTTGGTACACGTTTTTGGTCAAAGCCTATAAAATTATTCTCAAAGGTGGTTCTAATGGCCTAATTATTTTAAATAAATGGGGTCCAAGGCCCAAATCCTTCCCTTGTAAGTTATAATTGAAAAATAAGGGTCCAAGGCCCAATATTTCCATAGAAAGCTCCAATGGCCCAATCAAATGATTTCAAGGATAAAACTTGAGCCAAATTCAGTATTCTTATAAATAAATGAGATTTTAACTAAAATACCTCAGTAATATCATTCTAACTCCAATATTTTTAAAGTGGCATTCTTATCCTAATATTCTCAGAAATTTTATTTGGATTCCCATATCTTTAAGGATTACATTTTGACTCCTATACTTTCAAGAATTATATTTTAACCTTTAATTTTCAAGAATTACATTTTAGCCCTTAATTTTCTGAAAAATTACATTTTGGCCACCATTTCTTTCAAATCTCTTTTTCGCTTCGTTGCTTTTATAAATTTCAATCTTGCCCATAGACTCAATATTTAATGGACTTTTAGTAGAAGTTTATCTTCTTCTAAGTTCGGTTTTTCATGGAATTTCATTTTCCCCAAAGTCTCAATTTTCACGGGCATATAGTGGAGGCATGTTCTCTCCAATGTCCTAATTTGCTGTTTAGGCTTTAAGTGGAAATTTAATTTTTCCTAAATGTTCTAATGTCCTCTCACTTAATCAATTTAATAAAACCATTTTTGAACTACGTTGACCTTGACTCCTTTTGGGGTACGTAGGTACTTACTTGGTAAGGCAGGTCTAGTTGCTAATTTTCTCCATCTTTGTTCATTATTATTTTATTAATAAAAAGGGGTAATTAAAATACATTAAAATTTTAAGCATAAACAATTTAGGGTAACAATCCTTAGGGATGGACGTTGTGGGATGCCTAATACCTTCCCCACACGTAATTAGATTCCCGAACCCTTCCTCTGGTTCCAAGGGCTAGTTTTCCTTTCTTTTTTTAGGATCCCAATTATCCTTCTAATTAATTGGTGGTGACTCCATTTTTTTTTGCGTTTTCCCTTACGCGCCTCAAAGTCATAAAATATTGGCTTTTCACCGGCTGTCACGTTGTGACAGTGATATCCAAAAAAATTGCCCCAGTTGTATTTCCTTGTATTATTGCTTTAACTTCAAACTCTTGGTTACCCTAATTTCTTTTGATTACGGGTCCCTTTGAAATTGATGCCTTATCTTTTGCCTATGTCACCCTTTTAAGTTTTCACCTAGTAGGCTTTTTTTTTTTTTCATTTTTCATTTTTCATTCTTCTTCTTCTTTTTTTGTTTTGTTTTTGCTTTTTTATCTTTCTTGATCTAAGTCAAAATTTTTGCTGTACGACTTAGTGCATATTTCTTTTTTTTCCCTTTCTTCTTTGACTGATTCTGGATTCACTAACTTTGCTAACATTCTCATTTTTCTAAGCCCTTAAGATATTTAATCCTTAGCTCCTTAATTATCTCATAGGTACTTATTTCTTTTCTAATGACTTCAATATTTCCGTGAAATCTCCACTATTCAATGATCAGTTCCTTAAAGTCTCACATGTCTATATTTATTTCAATATGAGAATCAAAGCATAGAAGCTAAAAATTTCTCGAAGATGAAGAAATAGGGAGAGAATGAGTTCCCTGAATGAGGGAATTTGGAAGAGATAAGAATATTATGACAAATATAGATGAACAAGCATTAATTTGTACATTTCATATTCACAGGATAAGATGCAATTTAAAAAAAGTCAGATGGCCTTGAACTATGGCCAAATGTGTCAAGATCTAAACTAAATATTACTCTAAAGTATAAACACTATGAACTGGCCCTATATTACAGCTACCAAGAAACTGATCTTCTTAATTAGGCCTAATCTGATAGCTCTATTTCTCATCTTCTTCCCAAATAGTCACAGGGTCACCTTCTTCATGGGTGAGTGAAGGACTGGCATGGCAATGGAATTATCCTTTTTAAGCATGGTTGCTCCATTCTTGAATAGCTTCATGACATGCCCCCTGAATGTCAGGCAGTTTTCTATTGAATGGCCATCAACCCCAAAATGGTATACGTACCGTGCATCGAGATCAAACCAAGGAGGGTAAGGTGGCTTGAACGGTTTGTCTAGCATCAGGCTCATTAGGTGCTCATCATATAACTATTTAAAGAGGTCAACATTGGACATATGAAAATTGGAAAATGGCTTGTCATTTTGTGGCGTCTTGTTTGAAGAGCGATGTGGTTTGTAAGATGGTACCGGATTATAGGTGAATTGGTGCGTGGATGGTCTATTGAGTCGAGAAGTAGAGTGATCAAAATTTAGTGATTGTTGCACCACTTCCTTACTTTTTAGATTATCTTCCACCAGCTTCACTAATTGTAACATCTGCATTTGTAGTTGATCAATGCGATACTCAATTCTTTATAAAGCCTCAACGACTGACAGCTCAATCGACATTATCTCAAATATTGTATGTTGCCTTAAAAATGGGTTAAGAACGTTTAGTCAAATTTTCTTGAAAGTGCAACGCCTACTTTTATCTTTTCTCTAGAATAAAACAAAATCCACTTTTATTTTGGAATAAAACCTAACCATAAATGGCTTTAGTGTCAGCTACTGAATTATTACATTCTTTGATGCCCGAAGATTGGCATTAAGGACTTCATTTTTTTTTTACCTTTATTCCTATTGATAATACAATATTCTACAAAGAGGAATATAGTTAACAATATCCCAAAGACGCATAAAACCCTCACATGGGTATTGTCGAGTTAAAAAATGTGTTCAATGCAGAAAGATAGATTTGAGTCCATCCTCGATACCAATCCATTTAATTTTAAAATTCAAGGATACTGACACAAAACATCAAAATGATAGTAAAAATTATGAGGATATCATGTTTAATAGTCATGTAAGGTGATATCATGACAATTGTTTTTTGAAACCGTACCAGGAGAAGGGTACAAAGAAAACTAAATGACACAGAGACAAACAGAGAATTGCCACGTTTTCGAATGGCAAGGTGAAGTTATAGAATTCTGTTCCTCTTTTCTTTTCTTTTCCTTTTCTCTTTATTATTATTAATAGTTTTTGAAACAGTGCCATGGGAGAGGTACAAAGGAAGTAAAGAAAAGATAGGAATTTCTATATTTTCCAAGAAAAATAGCAAGGCGGGGTTAAAACTTTTCTTCTTTTTCTAGTTTTGATTCTTGATTGATTCTTTTTTTGTTTTTACTTTGATTTTGATTTTTCTGGTTCTTTTCCTTTTTCACAAAAAGAGGGATTGCAAAAGCAAAAATTCTTTTTTTGTCTTTTGTTTTTTGTTTTGATTTTCTTATTTTTCACATATATATGTTATTTTATTACTATTTCTTTGTTATTTTATGTTTTTTCTTCTTTTTTTTTAATTTTTCCTTTTTATTAAATTTGTTATTTTCATTATTATTATTTTACTTTATTTTTGGTTTTTTTCTTTTCCTTATTTTCCCTCTTTTTTTTATTTATAATATTTTTTTGGGGCTATTTTTGATTTTTTTGATTGATTTCTTTAGTTATTTTATTTCTTTTTAAGAATGATACAATGTGATATGCAAGAAGAAAGAGTACGATGATAGAGGAAGAAAAGAGATAAAAATACGCTTTTCATTGTCTTACTTGGGTTGGCCTTAGGGTAAATAGACCTATCCTAAATGGTTAGAGCCCTAAATGTAGCTTTTATGGTAGTTTAATAGTGCACCATTTCCAAGGTGGGTTTATGGTCATAATGGAATGGCCATGAGAACAAACTGCTCCCACTATGATAGCAAGAATCTCGACTTTTCAGTCACATTACATAGGTGGACAGAGCCTCCATATGTAATCAACTAGATGAGTAAGTTTATAATATGAGCGGAGGCTTTCAAGAATTTCCCGAAGAATATATCCTACCATGCATCACTACGCCACCTCCAATTCTAACCTGAAGTTTTCATAGACCCGGGTATAGGGCCTAAGTATGTGCAAAGGTTTATGTATGGTGTATGGTGTGTGTGAAAAATATACAAATCTTTGTCCTAACATATGCTATCCCCGAAAAGGAAACCCTAAAATAACAAGAGAGCGCAATTATATGTCGTCTACCCTAGGGTGTATATAGATATAACATTTATCGTTATTTATCGATTTTAACAGTTTATGCTTTTTATGGAAAGTGATAAACAACCAGACATAGAACAGTAATAAAACACATAAGCACTTGCTAAAGTAGTTGAAAGTATATACAACATGCTGAAGTAATTACAAAAAGAATTATTATAAAAGGAAAGGGGTATCACACATCCATATACAAAGAACAAATAATTTATTTAGGGCTTGACTCTCTAACATCCCCAGTGGAGTCACCAAACTGTCACAATGTGACGGATGGCCGAAACACAGAGATTTTTTGAAAAATGGAGTCACCACTAATTAATTAGGAGGATAATTGGAATCCTCAAAAAACCAAAAGCTGGCCTTCGAAACCAAAGGAAGGTTCGAGAGTCGAATTACGTGTGAGAAAGGTGTTAGGCACCCCACAGCATCCATCCTTAAGGATGGTTACCCTTAATTTTTTATGCTTTAATTTTGTGATGTTTTAATTATGTTGATTACCCATTTTTTTTGTATTAATGTGATATAAAAGATGAAAGATAAAAAAAACTAGACTTGACTTATTGTGTAAGAGCCTAGTACCCTAATAGGGATCAAGGTCCATGTTGTTCGATATGGTTAATTAGATACTTAGGGAAAAATATGGTCTCAACCCTAAGGTAGATAGTATTTTAGTTTTGCCTAGGATGGATACACGATCTCGTCCCTTGGACAAATAGTATTTTGATTTGATAAGATATTGTGAGAGAATAAATTTCTATACAAAATCTTTAGAGGTTAAGACAATGTAAGAAGATGAACCTCCACCCAAAGCCTATGGGTGAAAAGACATTATAGAAGAACAAATCTCCATATACAGCTTAAGGTACTATGAGAAAATAATTTTTCACATATTGTTTATGAAGAATTAGGTCTGTAGAGAAAATAAATTTCTACGTATAGACTAAATCATTATAGGAGAACAATTCTCCATATAGTGTATGAAAAGAAAGGATGATGATTTTTAGAATAACCTTTGGTAAAAGAAGGATAAATAAAGACCAAACCTTAAAGCCCCGTCGTTTTCGTTTACCTATTTTGGGTCCTTGAAACCCAATTTCCTTATAAAGTACTTCTTGAATGACTTGGGCCTTAGGAACCCTTAGCATTTCAAATAATACTTTGATTATATTCAAAAGACATTGGTTTAATGAGCTTCTAAGAATAATTTTAATTGATTGGGCTTCTTTTTAAATATTTATTTAAACCATAACAAATCTTTTGATTAATTAGGCCTTAAGATATTTTTATAAACCCCTTGCTAATTCAATCCTAGCCCATAATTTTCCAAAACCCCAATTTATTTCATTATAGAAAAATTTTAAGACCCTTTATTTATTTTTTTGAAACGTTAATTTGCAAGAGTCTTTGGAACTCAATGTGCTATAAACTCATTTAGAATTCTTTGGAACCTATATTATTTGGCTGAAGTTGCAAAACTGACTAAGTGTACTCTAAAAATCCATCTTCTAAAGACCTTGCAAACTTTAGGATCTTGAACCTAAGTGCTCACAAATCAACTTTTTATTTGGAAAATGAATCCGAAGTATATGCTCCATTTTTATCATGGTGGAAATTCATTTTTTTTTTGACAAAAATTTTAGAGGCCTTTGGTGCCTTATTTGTTAAATTATTTTCCTTGTTTTGTAACTTCTAGGGAAAACAAATAAGGTGCCTTGGACACCTTTGATCTTTTGTTAAGGGCTTAACGAAGAAAACCCACTAGGTAACCGAAACAGAAAACAAAATAAGCAATAGCAAAAATTTGGGGAATAACCTATACACTTTAATAGGAAAAAGGCAACTACCAAATATTATGCAATAACTTACAAAGGAAGAAGAAAAACTAAACAGATAAAATAAAAAATTAACACAAACTATACATTCCAATATAGTTAAAAAGATATATATTCACATATAATACACACGTGAAGAGCCCAAAATAGTCTCAAAGCCAAAAAGGTTCTCCATGATTCCAAATGCCTATGAAAGTATCACCCAAAAGATAGTTTCCCCATCAGACTTAAAGCCTGTGTTGATCTTGGAATAAAAATAAGTTCAAACCCCACATTGAGATATCAAAAAAAACAAAGATGCAATACCCAAGTCAGCTTGCTTTCATTCTTTGTCAAACCCAAAACAACCAAATTTATATCATATTTCAAAACTGTGGATCAATCTTCTACCCTAGAATAAAATACATTTAAATTACCCAGCGTCATCTTGATAAAAAAAAATCTAGACTTGAACTCATAGATCCCTTTTTATAAAGAAACAACACAATATTACACTTTGAGTTAAAACCTACAGCAAAATTAAAGTTCCTTACAAAACCAGAGTGGGAGTAAACATTGTGAAATACTTTATATATAACTTTTTTTTGAAATAGAGTGAAATAGAAACCCCGTATCACTTTGTGACCAAGATAAAATTGAACCAGAACTACCCACAATAGTATTGACCCAAAAATAAGCTGACTTTGTATTTTCATTCAAATAAAAATCAAATCTTTAATATCGATGGTATCCATTCAAGATTACCCATAATCATTAACATTTTTTGTCTTTAAATTCATGGAATTTTAACCAAGTGAGGGCCCTCAAGACCAATTAGCATTTGCAGCTTGACTAAGTGAAGAAGAAACATACAACATGATAAATGGTGATGAACTTACCATTCTAAAGCAAATAAAAGACCCAAACTCGGTAACTGCTGCCCTATGATATGCTCCTTAGTCCAAACAATGATCTTTCTTCTTTATAAAGATGCTTTCTCACTTCCTCTTTGCGAAATTTTCTCTACTTTTCTCTTTAAATTTATTTTTCTGAAAACTTCTCTCTTCCTCCTTCACTGATTTTTTTGCTTGCTGGTTCTCTGTTTTTTCGTCCTTTTTTTGATTCTCTTTTTCATATTCAAATTCACCCTTTTGTAGCCAAAACCAAACCCAAGCCCTATAACATGCTTCTAGTTTTACCCAAACAAAATCTCTTCTCCTTATTTTCTGGAGTCTGGCAAGCTTCGCTGGTGGTGGGGAGAAGAGATAGCTTCCTTCGAAGTCAACAAAAATGGCTTAGGAGTGGCTCAATGAAGATAAAATTTCAAAGATATTTTACGCATTTATGGGTTAAAATGGGAGCACGATTTGGATGAGCTGGCCATGGAGATACATCGAGAAGATAAACCAGATAAGGACGAAATTGAAAGAGAGAAGATTGAGATGAAGAGATGAAGAGGATGCAGAAGTAGGAGTTGGGAATGGGCATGGCAGTTACTATGTAAAAAATGACAGTATGCGTAAAGAAATAAAAGCAAGGGGAAAGAGAAGAGAGAGGCGTGAAGAAGGGAAGAAAAGTTCATGGTGAGGGGACATGTGAGGTGAGAAAAAAAAAAGTAAAATAAAAAATGTGATGGTGATGACGTCGGATAAAAGAGAAAAAATGAGAAAAGGTGAGGGGGGACATGTGGCATAAGTAGTGATGAAGAAAAAAGAGAGAGAAATGATGACGGGACTCACATAATTATTTTTTGTTATTTTATTTTAGTTTTTTTTGCATCTTTTCACATTTTTTTTCATTATTCTTTTATATCATTCTTTTTTATTTTATTATTCCATTCAATTTTTTTTTTGTATTTTTTGATCTTGGTAAAATGATATGTTATATTTTGTAATTTCAATTTTTGGCCTCTTTAATTTTTCTATTTTCCTCATATTTTGTGCTTTCTTGCCACTATTACCACATTTCCTCATTTTATTATATTTTCCTAATTTTTCTTAATTTTTGCTATTTTTCAAAAATTTTAAAATTTACCCCAATAAAATCAAGTGTTTACATGTGATGTGTTTGGGTTTTAATTTAAATCTATTTTGGTTTATAGCATGATGAGTTTTGAGTCTAATGAAATCAGCGGTTTCTGTAACATGTTGTAAACATGCTGTTGTTTTTGTATGTTACTGTTTCTGTAAATATGCTGTTTCTGGATGCCACTGTTTCTACAAATATGCTATTTCTGTATGCTATTATTTGTGTGGAATATATTGTTGTTTCTACCATATAGGCCACAATTTCTGTTTCGAAAAAAAAATTATTTTTCTTGTATTTAGAAATTCTAAGGGTCCATTAGTGGTAATGTTGAATAAAAAAGAAAATCATTGGTGGAGTTTAAATTGCTAAATTATGAAATACTTATTCAAAGTGCTTGAGATATAAATAATGAAAAGTGTTCAAGTATTCAAATTTTTTTGGTCAACTTGAGATATAAATACCCCAACCTCTAAGCTCTATTTGTTATTCTTCATCACTATATATTGGGATGTATGTTCTTAATACTTAAACATTGATGATTTGATTTATTCATTTATTTGTATTTATCTTATTTATTTACTTCATGTTCTTTGTTTGTAATATTTGGTATCATATTATGTTTCCCCGTTTTCCTTTCAAGTATAAGCCCATCCCATTTTTTTTATTTATTTATGTACCTTAGGTAAGGTATCTCTGGTTTTACCAAATACAAAGTGGGATGTCCAAGGTACCTGGTTTTTAAATAAAATAAAAATATATGATAAGGGTTATAGGCTCCAAAAGCCTTTGGGAAGAGGTTCTTTTAAGGTTCCAATGGCCTTTTAAGGTAATAATGTAAGGGAGTTTAAAGTTTTCTTTACGAAAAATGGATTGTGTTTTGTACAAATAAATTTTATAAAAATTTGGGCTTAGATTGTATTCTTCCCACCAAAAAGTGATTTATCAAATTTCTTTTAAACCTAAAATTTCTTTAGGAAAATTTAAGTTTTAAAGATAATTTATTTGGACCAAAACCATTTCATCAAAGAAACATTTTTAAACTTGGGCTCCAATGGCCCTTCCAAATAATTATTTATAGCTTTTCAGAATAAAGAAAGGTTTTGAACTTTGCCCAAAATGTTTCATAATCAATCTTTGGGCTTTGATTAGTTTGAAAATATCACTTAATGTTCAGAAAGCTTTTGATGATCCTAATGTTTGAAATTATGTTTCAAAAACTTAGCTTGAACTAAAGAACTCATGGACCAAATAAATTTTTAAAAGGAATTTATTAAGTTCTTACATGTTAAAGAAAGATTGTAAGAAATTTTATGAATTTAAGGTTAAAAACTTAGGTTTTGAAAACTCAAGTAATTTGAAAGACTTAGATTTTTTTTTTTTAGGTTTCAAGAACCCATTAAACCAAATTCATTCAGAGACAAAAAGGGTTAAAATATAGACTTTTAAAATACAACTTGGTTTTTTTCCATTTACTTTTTAGGTTATTTCAAAGATCACCATTCCTTACCATACATTATATGGAGAATTATTCTCCTATAGTGTTTTAGACTTTATGTGGAAATCTATTTTTCCTATTGACCTAATTCTTCATAAACAATATGTGAAAAATTATTTTCTCATATTGTCTTAAGCTTTATATGAAGATTTATTCTTCTATATTGCCTTATTTCATTCATAGGCTTTGGGTAGAGGTTTATCCTCCCACATTCTCCTAACCTTTAAAGATTTTGGATAAAGATTTATTCTTTTACATTATCTTATCAAAATACTTTTGTCTTAGGGTTGCAATCATATATCTGCCCTAAGTAAAATCAAAACAACTTCTGCCTTAAGAATGTGGTCATATATCCTCCT
This sequence comes from Ceratonia siliqua, assembly GCA_034509205.1. Classification (NCBI taxonomy): domain Eukaryota; kingdom Viridiplantae; phylum Streptophyta; class Magnoliopsida; order Fabales; family Fabaceae; genus Ceratonia; species Ceratonia siliqua. The sequence continues at coordinate 25,766 of JASKGM010010875.1, forward strand.
TAGGCAAAACATCAAGACATTATAGAACTATGTGAACCTTGATCCCCATAAAGGTACGTAGGCACTTACCCAGTAAGGTAGGCATGACTTTCCCATAAAATCCAAAGCACTTTTGCCTTAGGGATAAGATCATAAATCGCCCTAAGCAAAATCAAAACACCTTTGTCTTAAGGATGAGATCATATATCCTCCTTAGACACATTATTGAAATATTCTCGAATTACGTGACCATGATCCCCATAGGGGTACGTAGGCACTTATACAGTAAGTCAAGTCTGGTTCTTTTATATTCTTTGCATCATATTAATAAAAGAGGGTAATCAAAACCATTGAAAAACATTAAAATTAAAGCGCAAACAATCTAGGGTAACCATCCTTAAGGATGGATGTTGTGGAATGTCTAACACCTTCCCCACTCGTAATTAGACTCTCAAACCTTTCCTTTGGTTTCAAAGGCCAGGTTTTGGATTTTTAAAGAATTCCAATTATCCTCCTAATTAATTGGTGATGACTCCATTTTTATAAATCTCCGTGTTTTCACCATCTGTCACATTGTGGTAGTATGGCGACTCCGCTGGGGATGTTAGAGAGTCAAGCCCTTAATAAATGGTTTGTACTTTGTATAAATCTAATGTTTGATACCCCTTCCCTTTTTATTCTTTAATTACTTTAACATGTACATATTTTTAACTGCTTTAGCAATCGTGTTTTATACAGTTTTGCATGTGGTTGTTTACTGCTTTCCTTATTGCTTGAACTGTTGGAACCTTAGGGTAGACGATAATAACTGCTATATTTTGTATACACCTTAGGGTAGATGAATCTATAAACTACTATCTCATTGTTTTGGGTTTTTCTTTTGGGTAGCCTAATTAAGGTCAAAGGTTTGTATGCTTTTTACACACTATGCACTATACACAACTATCTTTATACTAAGGTCTGTGTGAACTCTAGGTTAGAATTGGAGGTGACATAGTGATGCTTAGTGAGATTTATTTTCCAGGGTATTCATGAAAGCCTCCACTCAAATTGTAAACTTACTTATCTAGTTGGTTGCATATGGAGGCTCTGTCCACCTATGTAATGGGGCTACAAAGTTCAAATCCTCACTATTTTAATGGGGGCAGTCTGTTCTAATGGCCATTCCATTAGGATCATAAACCCACTATGAAGCCAATGCACTGTTAAATTGACCCTAAATGCTACCTGGTAATTAAGGCCCTCACCATTTGGGGTAGGTCTATTTACCTTAAAGCTAATCCAAATAAGACAATTAAGAGTGCCTTTTCTCTATTTTCTTCCTCTATAATCCTATTCTTTCTTTTGTATTCTACATTACATCATTTTTTTAGAGGAAAAAAAAAAGAAAATAAACAAAGAAATCAAAGAAAATAAGAAAATAAAGGAAATAAAATTTCGTGACCTTACCTCGTTGTTTTGGCAATCCATCTTTTCTTTGTCTATCATTCCTTTTTTTAGTTATACTCACTCCATTACATTGAAAAAATGATAATAATAACAAAATCTTTTCATGGCATCACCTTGCATAGCTTTCAAACATGATATCCTTGCCATTTTTATTACCATTTTGGGGTTATGTCAACGTGCTTGAATTTTTAAAATTGAAGAGATTGGAAATAAGGACATACTCAAATATGTCTTTCTTTCACTTAAATTAGAGATTGGCATTAAGGACAGACTTAATGTGATGGTTTTATACTTTCTTGGGATATTGATAGCTGTGTTCTTCTTTGTAGAGTATTATACTTTCAATAAGGGCATGGATGGGAATGAAATCCTTAATGTTAATCCTCATGCATTAAAAAATTCAATGATTTAATGACTGACACTAAACCATTTATGGGTAGGCTTCACACCAAAATAAAAATTTGATTCTGTTTTATTTTAGAGAAAAAAATAAAATTACATCACTGCATTTTCAAGAAAGACTTTGACCAAATGTTATCAATCTATCCAAGGCTATATACAAGATTTAAGACAATGTCAATTGCTGAGACTCTACAGAGTATAGAGGATCGCATCGACCAATTACAAAAATAGATGTCGCAGCTAGTTAAGCTGGTAGAAGACAGTCTGAAAAGTAAAAAGGTGGTACAGTAACCATTGAATTTCAATTACTCTACCCCTTGACTTAATTACCAAAATAAACCATCTGCCACCAATTCACCATTAATTCAGTTTCATCTCACAAGCCACATTCCTCGTCCAGCCTTCTTTTAAATATGCCACCTCAAAATGACGGTTCATTTCCCAACTTCCATATGTCCAACACTGACCTCTTCAAATAGTTGTATGATGATTAGCTAATGAGTCCGATACTAGCCAAGCCATTTAAGCCACCTTACCCTTCTTGGTTTGATCCCTGATGGATGGTGCTTATATCACTTCGGGGTTGCTGGGCATTCGATAAAGAATTACCTCACATTCAAGGGACATGTCACAAAATTATTAAAGAATGGAGCTGTCATGCTTAAAAAGGAGGGTCCCATTGTTCATACCAGTCCTTCACTCACCCATGGAGAAGGTGACCCTGTGAGTATTTAGGAAGAAGATGTGAAACAAGATTGATCGATCAGATCGAATCCAGGAAATCATCTTCTTAGTAGCTGTAATATAGGCCAATTCTCAATGTTTGGACTTTTGAGTAATGTTTAGTTTCGACCTTGACTCATTTGGCCAGTCCAAGGCCATTTGACTTTTGTTATGTATGGACCTTATCTTATCTAGTGAACAAAAATTTGTAAATTAACGTTTGTTCAATTTTTTCGTTTGCCACATTCTCATTTATCTTCCCACTTCCCTCATTTAAGGTAATTATTTCCTCTCATTTTTCTCAACATCAAGAGATTCTTTAACATTTCTGCTTTAATTCTCATATTGGAATGGATATGGCCATTTGTGACCTTGAGGGAGAGAATAATGAAACAATGAAAAATTGAAAATATTCGAGAAAGGAATAAGTCTCCACGATGTGGAAATAAGAAAAATAAATTTAAAGAAAAGAGCTCAGAAACATAAGTAGTCCAAAAGCTTAGAAAAGTGAATGTTCAAAAGCTAGCAAAGCTAGTGAATCATGTCTCAGTCAAAAAGGAAAGAGAAGAAAAAGAAAAAGTATATGAAAAGAGAAAGAAAAAATGTATTTACTTAGAAAAATGATGGCGAATGAAATGAAAAAGAAAAAAAGAAGCCTGCTAGGTCAAAAACCCAAAAGGGTGGCCTAGGAAAAAGTTAAGACATCGATTTCAAAAGACTCGAAATCAAAAGAAATCGAGTAACCAAGAGTTTGAAATTAGAGCAATAATATAAGGAATTGCAATTGAGGCAATTTTCCTATAAGATATCATTATCATCAACAGTATGCTTCTGTCGAAAGATACAGAATACATATCGGTTGCAGTATGAGAATTAACACTAGTGGATGCTGAAGAACTCAAACTGGGGCAGATTTTTATTATCCTATTTGTTTTGCTTTTCTATCATTTATTTCAATAAAAGAAATTTGTTCATATAATAAATTGTAAGGGTCTTATGATCCCATTCTTTTTTGTTACTTCCTTTAACAAATGAGGCTTATTCATATAATAGATTTCAAGTATTTTGCAATCTTTTTGCTTGGCTCTCAACTTCTTTCTCAATAATCAAACTGGGGCAGCATTGTGTAGTCTTTGAGTTTCGAATTTCTATCATTTGTACAAGGGCTTTTTGATCCGTTGCTTTACTAAAAGAAGTTTATTCATCTAATAGACTTCTTCTTTAATATATTCACTGGATAAAATCTAAGTGGATAGACATAAAGGCTGAATTTAATATTACTCCTCAGTGTTTCATTGTTAATTAGTTTTGCATTACAAGAGTTAAGAACAACTCACTTGACATGATCTAAACCTATATCAAGCCATCTGGGAAGAATGAGTCATCATAAATAAAAAATACAAAAAAAAGAGAAAGAAAAATGCCTGCTAGGTCAAAAGCCCGAAAGGGCGGCTTAGGTAAAAATTAGAAAGCCCGGTAAGTTGAAAATCCAAAAAGGGCAACTTAGGCAAAAATTAGGCATCAAATTGAAAAGAATCCATAATCAAAGAGTTTGGACAATCAAGCAAAGACTGGAGATGGGAATAATGATGCAAGAAATTCAAATTGGAGCATATTTTCAAGAAAATGTTGCTATCAATGGCAATTTGCATCTATCAAAGAGAAGAAAGTGCATATTGATTTCAATACAAAAAACCAAGGATTGCGCACATTGAAAAGCTTAAACTGGGGCAACGTCTCAGTATCACCTTATTTTGTCAATCTACAAAACTTAGAAAGCTTACTTGACTTAGTCTAGGCTAGCATCAAAATTTTTTGCAAAAGACTAACAGCCTGTTTGGTTCTGTTTTTAAAACTATTTTTTTGTTTTTTTGTTCTGCAAGAACAAAAAAACTAGTTTGGGTGACTGTTTTCATCATTTATTTTTAAAAATTGTTTTAAAAAATAATAACTAGAAAACAAAAAAATGAAAACATGTTTTCTGTGTTTTGGCTTGTTTTTGTCATCTATTTTCTAAAAAACACGAAAAACAACTGATGAAAAATATTTTTACCCAAACAAGTTTTTGTTTTTTTGTTCTATAAAATTATTTTTAGAGTTTTTTTCAAGAACTATTTTAAAAAACAATAAAACAAAAATCATTCCAAATAGCCCCTAAAGCTCAGTGCTTATTTTGGAAAAGCACATGTCATTAAGAGAAAGTTATTTCATTAGACCAATTGAACAAAAGGTTCCATAACAAGATTGAAGAACTGATTCTAGAAAAAATGAATGGTTTGGTCAAGCTTTCCTTAGAAGTGCAATGTACATTTCAAAATTCTTGGCCTGTTTTTTCAAATTTTAATTGGCTTCATGTGGTAGTTGGCGCTTGCCAGTTTTGAAATTTTAATTAGCTTCATGCTTTCTTAGAAATACAAAGCATTTTTTTCAAAAATAAAAATTGTTATTTCCCATTCCATACTAGTTTCAAATTCATTTAATACGTCTATTTATTCTATATCCTATCTCTTTTCAGCTTCATGTGTTCATTCCTTGCTGTATTCTCATATGTCTGGCTTCATATGTTAATTTCTTGCCAAATTTCAAATATCTTTTCAGCTTCATGTGTTCATTTCTTGCCAAATCATCATCTATCTGGCTTCATGTGTTAATTCTTTGTTAGATTTCAAATACTATATTCTCTCCCAGCTTTATGTGGCTCATCGCCCTTGGTGGGTTTTAATGTCTTATACCATATTATCTCCCAACTACATGTGGCACATCACCCTTGTTGGGTTTGACTTTCTTATACCATATTCTCTTAGTCCTACTGGGTTTGAATTTCTTATATCATATTCTCTCTCGGCTGCATGTGGCACATCGCCCTTGTTGGGTTTGAATTTCTTATACCATATTCTCTCTTAGCCCTACTGGGTTTGAATTTCTTATACCATATTCTCTCTTAGCCTTGCTGGGTTTGAATTTCTAATATCATATTCTCTCCCAGCTTCATTGGCACATCGCCCTTGCTGGGTTTGAATTCCTTATACCATATTCTTTCTCAGCCCTACTGGGTTTGAATTCCTTATACCATATTCTATCGCAGCTCTGTTGGGTTTGAATTTCTTATACTATATTCTCTCTCAACCCTGCTAGGTTTGAATTTCTATACCATATTCTCTCTCAGCCCTGCTGGGTTTGAATTCCTTATACCATATTCTCTCTCAGCCTTGCTGGGTTTGAATTCCTTTTACCATATTCTCTCTCTGCATACGTATCTTTCCCCTGCTGGGTTTGAATTCTCTTTACCATGTTTGAAATTTCTCAGCTTGCATGTCTTCCTCCTGTCGGGTTTTCAAAAAAATATTCTCTCTCAGCTTGCAAGTCTTTCCCCCTACTTGGTTTGAATTCCCTTTACTATGTTTGAAATCTCTTAGCTTGTGTGTCTTCCCTATGTTGGGTTTTCAAAATATATCCTTTCTTAGAGTGTATTTTTTTCTTCTCCGGTTCAAAATTTCTCTCGGTGTGAGTGTATTTCCCACTGTATTTCTCTTCTGAACAAAATCTGTGTTTTTATCTTTACTTGTTCTTCATAGGAAAATCTAAAAAAATCGTCGATTTTTCATTTTTCTCTATTAAGAAGCAAGTAAAGAGGGACAACTATAAACACAATTTTATCTAGGCAATTTTCAAAATTTTGGAAGATACCAGAAAATGCAAAAAAAAAAAAATTAAGAAAATACAAAAGAATTGAAAAGTGATAACAATAATAAAGAAAACACAAAATATGAGGAAGAAAATAGAAAACATTTTAAAAAATCAAAAGTAATAAAAAAAATAATAATAGTGAGAAATTAAAATCACAAAAATATAAAATATCATTTTTTTTACGAAAGGCAAAAATTAAAAAGAAGTAAAATTTTTTTTAAGCATGACAACTCCATGGTTGAGTGAAGGACTGGTATGAACAATAGGACCCTCCTTTTTAAGCATGACAGTTCCATTCTTGAATAATTTCATGACATGTCCTTTGAATGTTAGGCAATTCTCTATCGAATGGCTAGCAACCCCGAACTGTTATAAGCACCGTGCATCGGGATCAAACCAAGAAGGGTAAGATGGCTTAAATGTCTTGGCCAATACCGGACTCATTAGGTAATCATCATATAGCTGTTTGAAGAGGTCAGCGTTGGACATATGGAAGTTGCCAAATGACCCATCATTTTGAGGCCGCCTATTTAAAGGGTAGTTGGATAGGGAATATAGCTTGTGAGATAAGACTGGATTAACAGTGAATTGGTGGGCGGATGGTTTATTTTGGTAATTAAGTCGAGGGGTATGGTGATTGAAATTTAGCGGTTGCTGTACACCCTCCTTACTTTTTAGACTATCTTCTATTAGCTTAACTAGTTGAAACATCTGTTTCTGTAATTAGTCAATGTGCAGAGTCTTACTAATTGACAATTCAATCAACATTGTCTTAAATCTTGTATATAGACTTGGATAGATTGATAATGTTTGGTCAAAGTCCTTGAAAGTGCAGTGACGTAATTTTATTTTTTTTCTCTGAAATAAAACAGAATCAACTTTTTATATTGGTGTGAAACCTACCCATAAATGGTTTAGTGTCAGTCATTGAATAATTGAATTTTTTTATATGCGAGGATGAACATTAAGGATTTCATTCCCATCTATGCCCTTACTGAGAGTATAATACTCCATGAAGAAGAACACGACTATCAATATCCTACGGAAGTATAAAACCAACATATAGGTATTGTCGATTTGAAAAAATGGTGTGCTTAATTCAGGTGAAAGAAAGACATATTTGTGTTTGTCAGTAATGTCAGTCTCTTTGATTTTAAAAATTCAAGGACGTTGATACAAAACCCCAAAACGGTAATAAAAATGGAAAGGATATTATGTTTGAAAGCCATTCAAGGTGATGCCATGAAAAACTTTTTTTATTATTATCATTTTTTCAATGTAATAGAGTGAGTATAATGAGAGAAAGGAATGATAGGGAAAGAAAAAAGGGATTTCCAAAATAGCAAGGTGAGGTCATGAAAAAAAATTTTCATTTATTTCTTTTTTGATATATATTTTTTGGTTATTTTCTTTTTTTTATTTTTTTTATTTTTATTTTTTTCCCTCTAAAAAAAATGATGTAATGTGGTATACAAAAGAAAGAACAGGATGACAGAGAAAGAAAAGAGAGAAAAAGTGCTTTTCATTGTCTTATTTGGATTGGCTTTAAGGTAAATAGACTTACCCTAAATGGATAGGGCCCTAATTATCAGGTAGCATTTAGGGTCAATTTAACAATGCATTGGCTTCATGGTGGGTTTATGATCCTAATGGAATGGCCATTAGAATAGACTGCCCCCACTAAAATAATGAGGATTTCAACTTTTCAACCCTATTACATAGGTGGACAGAGCCTCTATATGCAACAAACTAGATAAATGAGTATACAATCTGAGTGGAGGCTTTCATGAATACCTTGGAGAATAATCCCACCAGGCATCGCTATGCCACCTCCAATTCTAACCTAGAGTTCACACAAACCCAGGTATAAGGCCCAATAGGTATCTGCAAGGGATGTGTATGGTGCATAGTGTAAAGTGCATACAAACCTTTGACTATAGTTAGGCTACCCAAAACAATGAGATAGTAGTTTATAGAGTCATCTACCCTAAGGTGTATACAAAATATAGTAGTTATTATCGTCTAACCTAAGGTTCCAACACTTCATGCAATATGGAAAGTAGTAAACAACCACATAAAAAAAAAAAGAACAAAAAAAAAAAAAAAGGGATGGGCTTATACCCAAAAGGAAAATGGGGAAACATAATATGATACCAAATATTACAAACAAAGAACATGAAGTAAGCAAATAAGATAAATACAAATAAATGAATAAATCAAATCATCAAAAATGTTTAAGTACTAAGAATGTACATCACAATATACAGTGATGAAGAATAACAAATAGAGCTTAGAGGCTAGGGTATTTATATCTCAAGTTGACAAAAAAAATTTGAATACTTGAACAATTTTCTTTGAAAGTGATTTCTTATTTTCAAAGAAAATTCTCAAGCACTTTGAATAAGTATTTCAAAATTTAGCAATTTAAACTGCACCAATGAACACATTTAGATTTTCTTTTTTATTGAACACCACCACTAATGGACCCTTAGAATTTCTAAATACAAGAAATAACATAATTGTCTTTTTTTTAGAAACAAAAATTGTGGCCTATTTGGTAGAAACAATAATATATTTCACACAAATAGTAGCATACAGAAATAGCATATTTGTAGAAACAGCAGTATATAGAAATAGTAGCATGTTTACAGCAACATGTTTATAGAAACTACATATTTCATTAGACTAAAAACGCATCATGCTATAAACCAGAATAGATTCAGATTATACCCAAACACATTACATTTCTTGAAGGATAGAGAGGATGGATTTGAACATAAATGCAACATGTTTTAGCAAAGGATATAGGACATATTTGAAACAATACTAAAATCAAAGCCCAATCTGAAATAGTAAACACAAGATAAAAAATGAAATCAAACCTTGAAATATGCAAATACCCCTTTTCAACTTCCTTTTGCTCAACCAGTCTTCAAACAGAAAGCAACTACTTTTTTATGAAAACTTCTCTCCTCCTTTCCCTTCTTCAATTTTTCTTCCTTTCTTTTCTAAATTTTCCTTTGTTTGAAGATTCTCTTTTTTCAATTTTCCTTCTTCTCCAAATTTTTTTTCCTTCTCTCTAAAACTTTCCTCTCTTCCGCCTGCTTCAATCTCTCTTGGCTCTCTTCTTTATTTATAGGTAGAAAGGAAGCAAAGAAAATTAGATCACAAATAAGAATATCTTCCTAGACAATTAGGCCGTAGAGATTAAATCATATCTCTTCACTATACTATAATGTTAAGTGGCAATTGGGAGAAGAGAAAGGGAGTCAAAAAGTAGGGCTACGCAAACGGGCAGTTAAACCCGACAAACCGTCCGAACTGACCCAACCTAATAGAAGAATTTAACTTAACCAATAAAAAAACCGGTTCGGTTCAGTCAAAACCGAACTGTTAAACAACCAATGGTTCGGCCAACGGTTAATTTTATCTTAACCGACAGTTCGACCGAACCGAACCGTTCATTTAATAATATATTAATATAATTATATATATATATATATTTTATTAATATACATATGTTTAAAGTTTAAAGTAGAGAACTGAGAGAAGTAGACTAGTTGAACTTGGAAGTCGAAAGTGGAAAGTTGGAAACCCCTCCTCGACTCCTTCTGCAATTGAGTTGAGAACCTGAGGTAGAAGATGAACACGCCGTCATTTGTCAGTCACCAACTCTTGCTTCCGGCCACCGTGAGTCTCCATCAATGATTCTACAAGAAACTCATCTTCAACCTCTCTCCAGTTACTATAATCTAGCCATTACAGTCTTCACTCTTCAGGTATGGAAAAGGAGATTGAGGGTTCTTGTTTGTTGTTCTAAACTTGTAATTTCTGGTAGAAAGGTGTGCAGAAGATTATGATTTATGGTAGTTTTTACTGTTTAGGGTTCTTCTGTAGCAAATACTTTTGTAGCCATTACTGTTTCATTTGTTTTTTTGTTATTCTAACTTCTAAACTGCATAAGTAGTTTTTACTTTTTACGAACAGAGAACTCACATGATGGTAAATGTAGCAAATACATTCAGGCATGAAGCGAATATTTGAGGCTTCACCCCATATAAGAAGATAAAGTGCTATGTAAATCAGCTTTAGCTGTTGATTGTCCATTAATTGCAGTTTCTTTAACATGCACTGAGCCACCAGTGAATCGAAAGCAGCAAGTGGCAAAAGATAAAATAAGATGTAAGGCATTAAAATTTTGTGTATTTCTCTACTGAGTTTTCCATAATTGGATAAAAACCTGGTTCCATGGTAAGTTGGGTAATTAAGTTATGAGAACGAATTCTGTTCAGTTGTCAGTTCAAGAAATTGTGATATTCCGGCTAGCATTGAACGAATATGATTATTAAAAAAATCTCAAAATACATATAAAAAAAAGTTAGGTAAAATTGTGACCATTTAACACCCGTTGGATGATCACAATTTCATTGTATCCTAGTTCTTAAATTTGTAAGGTTTTAGTTGAGCATCATGTGTGGATTAATGAGAAGAGGAAAGGCATCCATTCCATTCCATGTTGATATCACCATATGCACCCTTTCCATTATAAATTTTTAGATATATTTGATTTATAATTTTTTTGTTAATCACACTATTTATAAATAAATACATTAAAAGTGAGATTCACTATAACTCATCTTTACATATACTAATTGATAAACTAATATATACAAATTTTTTTTTTGTCAATCACACAAATCATAAATAAATAAGGTATAATGTAGTCAAACTTTGAGATAAAATTTCACCTTACAAAGTGGGAAAGAATTTAAAAGAAGCAAAAAGAAGTATTCCCTTTTCTTATGTAACTCATATACCAATTGATAAACATAAGAATTCAACAATAGAATAAGAAAAAGACACATTTTGATAACGTGGTAAAATGACAAACTTTATTAAAAACTTCCTAATTAAATACTTCATTGTGTTAATTCAAGATAGCATCATCAAGTTTTTGTTGTTTTTATATCTTTTATGTTTTTCTTTATTTAGATAAATACGAAATACCTTTGATACTTTTTTAAACAAATAATACTACTCACATCATTATGTACAGGTTGTACAAAATTACTAATTAATATACTATCTATTCAACAACCTCATGAAAATAATTATTAACAAATTCAGATAAAGCTGCATCAGCAATTATGGAAAAAAATCTAAGACAGCTTGTGTAAAGGTATACTTTTTCTTATTATATGCTCCTTTTTCTATATTAGAAATTTGGTGGGGGGAAAAAAGGAAGAAACCCCACAAAATAGTTTAGAAATTAGTAGCTGTAGTTGTTTGTTGTTACTTGGCCAAGTAGTGGCATGGGGTCTGTTGTCTTACCAGGGAACAGTTACCCACCGACCCACCCAAAGCTAGTAGAGCTCATCTCCTGGCCCTTTTCCCCCTCTCTTTTACCAAAATAAAATATGATTTGGGCTCATTTAGCAGCTCAAATGTTGGTA